>JARFOC010000194.1:357173-371916 GCA_031763485.1 Osmoderma eremita | reverse complement strand
CCGTCTTTAATGCTTGTACCCCTTTCATTGCTTTTGCTAGTATGGTGATTCCAGCAATAAACCATGCGCCGATAATAAAATTCAGTTTACAATGGAATTTGAGAATAATAATCAATTAAATTTTTTAGATGTTACAGTTAGAAAAGAAAATAACAAGTTAGCTTACAGTAGATACAGAATGCCTACATACGCAGACACCATAATACACGCAAATTCCTAACAATCATGGCAAATTAAAATGTCAGCATTCCATAGTTATATACATAGACTACTCAACTTACGTCTCAGTAACACAGACTACAACAATGAAGTTAATATGATTAAATCAATAGCAAATAACAATGGTTATAAATCGAAAATAGTAGATGATATTATTAAACATAAACAAAGGAAAATCTTACAGAAATAATTTTACCCAATAATAAAAGAATCCGAACAGAGAATGCCACATCTTAAATTATATAACTATCAAATACATAAAATACTCAATAAAATCGATATTAAAATCATTAACATAAATAAAAATAATAAGGGTACTATGTTAACTAATGGTGAAGATATGGTACCAATGTTAGCAAAATCAGGAGTTTATCAAATAAATTGTAAAAACTGTGAAGCTATTTATATCGGACGAAGTGGCAGAAGTATAATAATAAGGTTAAATGAACATAAAATACCTATAATTTAAAATATAAAAACCAGGAGATTTGCAGAAGACTGTATAAATTATAACCACTTCCCCGATATCTGGGAACTGCTTTATAATATAAATAAAAGTAAAAAACTCAATTATACACTACGAAAATTTGGGCCCAATTTAAGGTGCCACCTGCAGCCTTCTTAACCAAAATGCAAATGGTCGAAAGCCAGTTTATGGATTTGTATTTAAAATAACAAAAGAGGCAGTGGTAAATTTTTCTAGGGTTTCATGATAGCAGAAGCTTTTATAATGAATAATTTTTTTTCTAAAACGTAAAATAATGCATCTCTTGTATTACAAAAATTTGTGGACACTATCCAGATTATCTAAGATTTTAAAGAAGCAGCTAGAGAAAGCTGAAAATTGAAATATATCAAAATGATTATGGTAATTTCAATGTAAATTTTCTTTAAGACAATTAGTTTCATAAAAAAAAACGTTTCCAGAGAAGTTATGCTACACAGAAGATAAGATAAGATGATAAAGGTGCTTATAAGATGGCCCATAGATAAACAAGATATTTTGAGAAAATCAAAAAATTTGAAAAGATTGAATTCTGAAAGCCTCTTCAAAACCTAAGTTAAAAAAAATAATATCGTGTAGAAAAAGTGATTGTTACCCGGTATTTTTAAATGGCCCACACACACTGGGAACCAAAGGTTTGGAACCATTTCAAGTAAATTTAAAATAGAGAAATATTTGCGAACACAGATGTGTGTCCACTTGTTTCAGTTCTTGCTTTTTTTATGAAATAGGAGAAGTATATATATTAAAAGTCTTTATACAGGCTGTCTAATTAAAAAAAAGACGAATCCGCCTCTATTTATAGGCCTATTTTAATAATTGAAACGGAAAATTAAATGGCTGGATGTATGCTATGAAATGACGGAACTTATTATCATGTAAAGAACTTCGTATTTGATAGTACGAAGCTCTCAAGATCTAAAAGAGTGTCTAACTTAACTGAATGCGTTTAGAATTAAACTTAAATATAACTTTAAGTAAAAAATACTCCTTACCACCTAGTTGAGTAAAGAACTCTGAATACGTATTTCGGCAACTAAGTTGCCATCCTCAGCAGAGCATGGCAACTTAGTTGCCGAAATACGTATTCATAGCTCTTCACTCAACAAGGTGGTAAGAGGTATTTTTTACTTAAATTTATTTTAAGCCACCGTATCCTATACCTAACCTACTTAAATATAACTGAAAAAGATTTTATTTGGGACTTTATACTGAGCGTTGGTGTAGCAAATTATATCTGTTCAATTCACAAATAACATACGGCTATCTATTAGACAGTATGTGCTCTACCAGTATAGCCATACAAAAGTATTAAATCTATGAACTGTAAATAGTTAGGTAATTTGTTTATCTAAATACGTTCTTAATTTGTTTATTAAAAAAACTACAAAAAACATAAAACCTATTAACCATTACTTTCAGTAATAAAACCTATAGAAACTCCTACATTCACAAGACAGACTTTATTACGAATTACGAATATTTGTGGATAGCAAACGGTATGCGTTGTTATTTTGTATAATGTTATTGTTAAAGGTCTGGCATCCGTCAGCATTAAACAATAGTAACGCTAGAACAATACGCTCTGATTCCAAACAGTACGATACAGCTAGCCGCCATTAAACGCGGAACAATTACCCATAGTGTAATTTAGTTATTTTTAGGAGATTGTGTTTTATCGCATTCTAAAGGTGATTGGTATCAGGGGCAGTTGCTAAAAAATAACATAAAATTTTAGTGCTGCAACGCTGAATGTAGGTGCTTACACAATTACATAAAAGAAAGATAAAGTACAGTTGATAGGATTTCCTGATTTTTATGTTACCATTGCCTTAATGTTCCGCAGAGTAATTTATTGTGCATTTTCAAAGAATTAATGCCAAATATTATTGCCCGTGGTATTTTCCTTTATTACTTATTTTCATTTTTATATGTATGTTCAAATTTTTATTGTCTATACTTTGTTCACCGATCACGTGATGATCATGCATCCTGCACGTGCAAAGCCGGTTTTACACTGGAAAACAGAAAAAATATTTCCATCTAGCTATGACTGTTTGTAACCTATTTAGGAAACATATTCGTCTTTATGATGAAAAGTAAACTTTCATTTTATGTTTTTCCTGTCTATTGCAATCTGATTTTTATTACATACATACTTTTGTTATACATTTTAAATCAATGATTTTAATTTATTATTATTTATCTGTCCTATTTTAGCAGTGTAATTGTTGTATTTGTTTTTAGCAAGAAACAAAAATTTAATCTTAGAACTTATGATGGTATGTTCACCCTTATTTAAGCAGTCTATAGCATCATTCGAATAATCGCTTCTGTAATTTTAAAGGGCGCCTTTTAATACGATTCGTTTTAATTTGCACCGTTTACTATGGACCTTTCCGGAGTTCTTACCAACCACTATAAACCTTAGTTTTCATATCACGCATTGATCACGCATTTTTTGTACTCTTTCTGTTCGGTGAATAAAGTATAGAACCTAGACTTCTAAGTCAAACGCAAATTAACATTAGTTTCTGTAACAAGATACCTAATACTTTTCCGAAGCATTTACAATTACGAGCACGACATCTGAAAGATTGCCCAGACCTCGTTATTTGAAAAAGAATTCCATTTCATTACGTCTTTCAAATTAATTGAAACAAAAACACGTCGTTAAAAAATGCCGAATGCAAAAACATTTTTGTGTCGATATGACAGCGAACAGAAACAAATAATAAGGTCTATTTTTTACCAAGACAAAACTACGTATACAAATCTTTCTCCTTCCACTTGAGACGCGAAACAATTATTGTTCAGAAAAGGCTACGCAAATAAGCGCTCATTTGATTTGTCTGAAGTAGTAGGCTGGGAGAAAACGTGGCGTGCCGTTACATTATTAAAAGTTTTCTAATAAAAATAAATTGAACACTAGACGCGGCCTCATAACGCGCATACAGTTTAAATATTGCATGTCTGGGAAAAATTCTTTTCAGCTACTGATTGTCCTCATGATACGCTGGCGTAAATTCTTATTTCAACTTATTTTATCTTCGCTGCTTTGAGTACGGAGTGAAGGGAAAAAAATGGAATATATATTACACAGGCTGCATTATAAACCATAATCGATGCATATAAGAGAGCACGTAATGCGATGGAACATGTGCTCAAGAGTTATTTTTACGGCGAACAGCACTCGCAGCTCGGTTAAGTGCACCAGATGTTCTAAGTTATTACTGAGACTAAATGAAATATTTAATTACATAAATCTGCATTATCCCAAGATAACGTGCATTACCTAGATACGATTATAAGAAAGCGTGCATCATTGCTTTTATTTCATAAATACATAAACGATATTCAGAATAAATGGAATATTTTACGGGCACAACACCTTAGAAGCGTGAGTTCAGAAATCAAATGCTTCAGATTTTGTATAGGTATTGTATTGTACATTTGTATACAGGGTGACCGGTACGTAAATGTTAATCTTTGAGGACGTGTTCTAGATCTAATATCCAATAGATTTAGCCATAATATGCATTAGACAAAAGTCAATGGTTTTTGAGATATTCTAATTTGTGTTTTTTAGAAGCTTAGGTTCTACTATTCCTAGCATCTAAAAATGAAGAAAATAACAAAGGTTCTTTTCAGTATATCGATGTATACATACTCCAATTTAGGTAGAACAAAAGCAAAGAATAAAGACTTCAAGAGCGCGATATCTTTAAATTGTCTAGACGTTCTAATGAGGAAGCCAAGCATTTTAGATGCAGATAAGCACAAGCGATGAAACGGACGAATGTACCTCCTAAATCTTTGATGACATTATTCAGAGTACGGCCAGCAATGGTGTAAGTGAAGTTATGTGGCTTAGTTTTCCTAGTAAAAGGCACGGTGTAGCATTTATCAATGTTTAGTATCAAGTTATTAGTTGCAGACCACATTTTGTTGCAAGATATTTGTATCATCATGACCAGATACAGAGCAGAACAATTTAACAGCATCGGCGTACGCCAAAACGGGACAATTAAGGGATTCTAGAAGGTCGTTAATAAATACATTGAAAAGTAATGGCCCAAGATTGGAGCCCTGCGGAACACCACTTGCTGATTGAAACTCGGATGAACGAAACCCGTTATAGAATACGTACTTAATTCTGTTGGTTAAGTAAGATTGAATCAACAAGCATAAATTGGGAGAAAAACCAAAGGAATCTAATTTATGTAGTAAGAATTTGTGATCCAAAGTATTAAATGCATGTGAAAAATCCGTGTAGACTGTATCCAATTGTTCCTGCCTGTCCATAACCTCAATCACAATCTGTGTTAACGTAGCTAGGTTGGTTACAGTAGACCGTCCATTCATAAAGCCGTGCTGTTGTGAAGAAATAAGTTGTTGTACTTTAAAATAAATCCTGGAGTGTAAAAACTGTTCAAAGACCTTTGCAAAATTATTTAATATTGAAATTGGCCGGTAGTTCTTAATTTCAGAAATATCTCCCCTGTTGAAAACAGGGACTATTCGAGTTCGTTTCCACCAATCCGGGAAAGTACAGGTCTTGATGGCTAAATTAATGATTTTCGAAATTGGTCCGCTTAAAATATGAAAAGTGTCTTTTTTAATAAAAACACTGGGTATAAGATCTTCACCCACAGTTAACTTGTGAGGAAATGAGGCCATAATATTCATTACCACATCCTCAGAGACAGGACTGAGGTAGAAGGTTTAAACATTCGAGCATGAGTCCGGCAACACCGAGGGGTTCGAGGTGCTATACGCAGCAGAAAAGAAATGACCGAAGGCGTCAACAATTTTATCAGGTTCATCAAACTCAACTCCATTGTACGACAACTTGCCAGGTATACGTGAAGTCCCAGTCCTAGAACGCACAAAGGACCACAATTGCTTCGGATCAGACTTGATAGTATGCTCAATACGGGCCATGTATAATTTGTAGGCTTCATGAATTTGTGTTTTCAATAACGGTCTCATTCTCCGAAACTGAAGAAGAAAGATCGGATCACCACTTATAATCCATTTCCTTCTATAAGAGACCTTAGTTTTTCATTTATTTCATTGGAAAACCAGGGTGGATAGTTTGAAGTGGACTTAGAAAACTTAGGAACTGGTTTGTCCAATATGGGATACAGCATATTTTAGAATCTACCCACAACAACATTCACGTCATTAAGACTGTCCAGAAATGCCCAATCGACAAGCAAAGTGTCTTCATAAAGCGTCTATTTGCATTAGGGATGATTTAAATTCAATTGAAACAAACAGAGACGGGTGATATGGATCCTCCGGAACACACTATGGATCAAAGTTTAAATTAAACACTTCGATAAAATTAGAATACCCAAAATTAAAACCTCCACTTGTAAAAAAAAGTCCCTTGTACATTCAACACTATTTCTTTCCAAGTTTTTATAATATATTATAGAGTAGAATTGTGATACGTCACTCAGACTTAACGAAACTTTCAAACACTCCACACCCCATAAATATGAAATATAATGAATGCGTATTTAGCGTTATTGTCATTCTCGACAGTAACGCTAAACAAATCTCCACATTTAGTGTTTCTTAGGGTCGAATGTTTTTAAGTTTAGGTTAAGTGTGATGTATTAAGCATAGAAATTATTCTAAAAACTTCTCTATCTTTCGAATGGAATGTAAAGTTATCTATCTAATCCATTACAATAGTAGACGCAGTCAAATACGAGTAAATTCCATCTTTATTACAGAAGATATCACTAAATAAAAGTCAATCATTTTATATAATACGCATTCCCTATTTTATGTAATATTTACAAATGTGGATCTCTTTCATTTAACGTGTGGACAGTTAATAATGACAGCGATGTTCACCCATTTGATAATCAGTTGAAAAAACTTTCCATTACGATAAACCCAGATGAAGAGCTACTCTTCCAGTGGTGACTGTTGCTCGTTCCTTGAATCTTCCTATAATTCCTTCGTAAATATCAGGATTAAGTCCAGCAAGTTGTGCACATTCAGCTTCTTGAACATTGCCAGACTTAAACCGATCACCTGTTCAAATGTTTACGTTAATGTATTTGTATGTATTACATCTTCCTATCTTTGGCTATTTTTAATATGTTTCAATCAATAATTCTTTAGTATGCCAATAAGTACAATTCTGGTATACCGTTAACTCTTCCGACAAATTCTTGTTACCAATTACAAAATTATACACTTTCTTCATATAAGAATTGAAACAACTTTGACTAATACCTTCTCTTAGTTATGTTTATCCCTCTATTTTGGTGAATTTCATTTCTCCACTAGTTGACCAGAAAAGATATGAAAGAGCATTCAGTCCTCCATTCCTTTCTCACAGATAAATTCGATCAAGCAAACAGACAGTGGAGCCAAGTTTAGCTATTGACATATTATTTCCAGGCAACTTCTTGTTATTCTGTTTGATTCTATGATATTCTCTCGTCATTAATCCATTGTCTTGAAACAACCTAAATATGTGTTAATTTATTATTTTTCCTGTTTCCATCTAAATAATAAACTCGACAGTAGAGAACTCAACAGTTTCCAAACATTTCACTTGCTCACAATAAAACGCCAGAGTATCTGGGGATGACCCTAGACAAAACTCTATCTTTCAGAGAGCACTTAGCAAAAAAAGCTGAAAATTTGGAGACAAGAAGTAACATCATTCAAAAGCTATGTGGTACATCCTAGGAAGTATCGGCATCCACCCTGGGTACTTCTGCTCCGGCCTGGTCTTCTCGACCGCTGAATACTGTGCCCCGGTTTTGCTAAACAGCCCATATACACAGAAGATAGATGTCCAAACGAATAACGCCATGAGAACGATTACTGGAGTCATAAAATCAACATCTACAGAATGGCTGCCAGCACTAAGCCACACTATCTTTCTTGACGATTTCCTGTTTCTGATTTACTACTTCCAATTCTCTATACCTACCGCTTACATGTCTCGTGATCCATCCAGCACCCTTGCTTCGGTCTTCTTCTGGGCCTTCCAGTATCTGCGTACCATATCTTTAATATCCATCCTTTGTTCTCGTTATATGCCCTAACCACTTCAATCACCGCGCTTTAATGTTTCTTACTATGTCCGCTCGTATTAATTCTGTTGAGATCTGGTGAATCATTCTCGATATAACTCCGTCGTCTACTTCTTTCTCTAATCATAAAATATAGTTTACAAAAACGTATTTCTTTATATTTTATTCATATTCTGCTGATTTAGTCATCAAAATATTTGGCATCGTTTTGGTTAATAATTCTTGATGATGCTTATATTTCGACTACGAAAATATATGATAGGCCATTATAATTTCGTAAGCGATTCTGTACGCTTACGAAATTATAGCGACCTGTTTTCCACTTATTTATTGTATATTTTGACATATATATGATTAAGTAATATATTCGGGAAATGTGAAAAACGGTCGTACACGTGGACGAAATAAAAACCTTTTTTGGACACATTTACCTAAAAAAACGATTCTTAAATAAACTGGTATTCGTGCCAAGCGTGTATTATTTAACACAAAGCTGTCTGTCACTTATTTGTCGCAGAGAAGATGATCACAAGTATTTCAACGAGATAGTTTCTGAAGCATGATGTTCATATTTCAACAGGAATCTTGAACAGCTGATTTTAGCTATTAGATTTCCATTATGAAACAGTATAATTTAACAATGGATTATAAGTATTACCCTCTGGTTTTGGGATTTATGTCTAACCGTTTGAAGATTAACACAAACCAACGATAATTTTTGGTTTTTATATTGACTTTATGTTCAACTTTTAACTGTATATTGAGTTGAAACAAAGCTGCGGGACTATTACATTATATTAATAAATGTCATGCAATAAAAACAAAATTAACTTGAAAACTAGCCAATTAAATCGTTCAGCGATTGACCTATTTATGCTGAGAACTATTTTTTAAAATAATTTATTAAAAATCACATATGTATGTCCTAACTTGATGTATAGTCACAAAGTGCATCAAAATAAAAGAAACATATAAATTAATATGATTTTTGCAGTGGGTCGACAAATATCCACTAGCAAATGTGCTATTACGATCATGAGTGCATGATCGTAAAATATCTTCGTTTGAGGACAATACAATATAATGGTCACCGTTGGTGATATTTCATAAAGCAATTATCATGTAAAGGCGCAGAGCATTTTCAACAGGATTTGATTGTTTTGCATTTGCGTAAAAAAACAAAGTCAGGTTGGTCGCACGAAATCATATATTCCTTGCCTACTTCGCGGATTACGTTAGAAGCGTTTGATAATCTTGATGATCCTGCTAGTGGATGGTTCCAATACTTTGTGCAAGGAATAATCGCATCTTGGCGTCGAAATTTCAAGTTATCGGTCTCTATTCCGAAACTTCTAGCATACAACCATGCGTTATTCATCTATTCATGCATTTCCAGTTACAAATGAGAAACAAAAAAAATTTTTTTCTCGTTCAATCCAGTCTGTTAGGAATTTGACGTTCCCTATTTCATCTGCAATTCATATCATATCCCCATTATATATACCGGTCAATATAGACATTGCCAACACTTCCATAAAGGCGTACCACATACAGCGAAACGCGTCCACACATGGTGGAGGTGATGGCATAAACGTTTATTAAAAAAACATTTATTTCGCAATGATTTCTCCTAATTGAACGGCTTACATTGAAAGGGCTTAGCGGTGGGAATCTTCTGCTTTCAACCCAACAAGTTGTCGCGTCTTGTATATCGCCGGATATCCAATTTCTTATGATTTTTTGCCTTTTTAGTAGTTTGTGTAACTTCTTCACTAATTTGGTGTTGCTTAGCGTCCACTCCTTTAGTGTCATCCAGAATTCTATGTTCCAAGCCTAAACCTGTTCCAGCAACAGCATCGTTATATAATTAACATAAAAACACCGTCAGTTATCTTTGTCTGCACCAGTTTTGTTCTTTTAAATATTAAAAGTTGTCAGCGACCTATAAAACAAAAATAGTTTCTATTGCTAGTATTACATTATTTTTAATGTTATGATAATAATTTGATGTATCCCACCTTTTTTTAAGTCTACAAATATGTATGCGATGTATGCCATATACAGGCTGATTCATTTTCGAACTTCACCATGGGGATCTCCCTTATTATTGGAGATAGAGGATAGGTTTAAATCTGGCAAAGTTGCAAAATTTTGTGTTTGTTATGAATCCGAAGAAAAAATAAGCCTGTGACAAATGACGTTCGAGATTATTTTTAAAAACAAAAAAAACATTTTCTTCTTTTATCTCTAGCACTTTTATTCGGCCTTGCAGAGTATAACTAAAAACACATTCTCAGGGTCACTTTTGATCTCCTATCTAATGACCATCATCAATTTTCTAATTTCTTATCGGCTCCATATTGGATTTTGACAGCGTCAAAATGAGTTTTTTTTTTCTGATTTCAACCATGTATAACATGTTGACAAAAAGTTTTGATATTATGGTTTTATCGACCAAGAACACATTTTAATATTAAATAAGATAGCCATGAATTTTAAAACTGTCAAACGTTTCAATTATCATTCATTAGTAATGGAAAAATGTCGCATACCAACGAAAAGAAACGAAATATGTTAAGTATTTTTTATTTATCGAACTGAAATAAACACACTGTTCGGATTACTCCTCCCGCACAAGTATTAATTAATTTGGGACGACACGTGTTTCGGGAATAATTCTATTCGACTTGAGAATGGGAATCCACGTATTCCCGAAACACGTGTCGTCCCGAATTAATTAATACTTGTGCGGGAGGAGTAATCCGAACAGTGTGTTTATTGTGCTGCCCCACAGTCCTTGCTATCTGAACTGAAATACAACAATAGAGAGTACAAGATATTTACAACTGCATCCAGAAAGACAACAGCCACATCGAACCATTCTTCTAGATCTTGATAGAAACTTCGAGAATGGATTATTTAACACGCCGCGTAATGTTTATGTAAACAGGAATTTGAATTAAAATGAATGGGATATTTTATAAATGGTAAACTAGAGGTGTGTTCTGCAAAGTTTATGTAAGCTAATTATAGTAGATTCTTTAAAACGTGCTAACCAGAGATGATTAATTAATAATAGTGGCGTAATTGTACTGGCCATATACTGACTACTGGCTATACTGACGACGTGTTAACGTATCACTGGTTGCCTACTGTGTCGCTTAACGGTGCCTGTAGGAAATACATATGTGCAACGTTACAAAAAGAGCACAGTATGTCTCGGTTTACAAAAGTGTATACTCACAACAACGAAAGTTCTTTCTAAAATTCACTAGTCAACTGATTTATCTAGGTCAATTAAGTTTCTCCCAAGATTAATAACAGTTTCCAGAGCCTTACGTACATCATAAATTACATAATGACAGCGTTTTACGTAAAATCCGCGCCCATATTACACGGCACAAGCTGGCTGCCTCTCTAAAACCGAGTCGTAACATCCAAAACTGCATATACATATAAAACAAGCGAATAAAACTTTTATTAGGCCTATCTGTTTTAAGTTGGGTAATTCTTCTTTTTAGAAAGTGATATAATTTTTTATACACTTCATTTACGGCCTTTCGTAAAAGTGGAAGATGAAAAAACGCAGAGCACGACACTCAAAATAAATATAACAAGCTTAATCATACAATAAATAAAACGTGTTTACACAAATCCGCCATCATAATGATCCTTTGTTATGTTACGTTCGTTTTATGGGGCATTTGAATTAATGTTTATGCCGAAAGTAATGAAGAATAAAATTGTTATGTTTGTACCGTACCGCGCGCACCACGGATGCGCTAACTACCGATTCGGAAGGTTTTATTAAAAAAGTTCGATGATAAAAACACTTCTTCGGGATGAAATGCAAATCAAGTTCTAAGTTTCGGGGGGAGTTTTCCTTATATGGCGAATCGAAATAAATTAGGAACTTTGTTACTGCTCATGCACATTTCAACGAAGGCTTCGCTGGAGGCGGCGAGGCTTGGGTAACCAAATAGAAATCGTGCAATTGTTTATGAAAGGATCTTTTTGACGACCAGGAAATTTATGCTGGGCTTTAGTTATTTCGCAATACACCAAACTTGTTCTTAAAATTATATGTACTTAATACAAAATGAATTCATGGAAGATAAAAACATAAAAATTCAACCTCGCGACTTCTCAAAACTACAGAGATATGTGCTGTATAATAGAACTGAAATGGAGGAAGCTTTCTCACAGATATACGTGCAATATCAACAAATCAACTTTATATTCTATCTGACAACTTACTTTTGTATAACCAGTTATTATATCACAAGAGCATAGAAAGTAATTCATTATACTTCCGAATCACGAGACGTATTTTGCGTAAGTTCGAGTGGTGTTTTGCAGCTGTCATGAATATCATAAGAAAAGCCTGCACTGATTCCCAGTATAATAATGATTGCCTAGTAAAGAAGAATAAACACGTTATACAAAGAAATACATAATGTATACAAAATCAATACGGAAAAGTATTTTTCTATATTGCACCTTCTCACTAAAATTCTATCTACGCCACTGGGTCCCAATCTACATCACATTTTTATAGTTTTTATAACAAAATAATAAATTTGATATTAACAGTTCAACGAATGCAATAACTGTCGACTTGAAGTTTCTAACCCTATTTTGACAGCTGTCACAAATGTCATAAGAACAAGTTGCACCGATTTGCGGTATAATAACGATTGCCTGGTAAGGAAGAATAAAGATGTTATATTATCTAATTTACAATTTATATTGATATAATTGAGTGATTGCCAGTGAATTGCGATTATTTATGAATAGACCGATAATAATAAATTATTATCATTTATTTTGTATTAATATTGAACCTACAATTATTGTAAGTAATATTTGAAACATTGTTATCTGTCGATGAGTTTGAGCTAGCTGTATTGGTAGTACACGGCAAGGTTCTTTTTCTAATTTTTTTCAAAGATGTTAAGATGATGTTCGTTGCTTAGTTTTAGGTATAACTTGAGAGATTCATTTGAAGAATGACCAGTAATATGAATAACTTCTTGTAAGTTGACTCCAGATTTTGCCAAATTGCTTACAGCGGAAGAACAACAAGAATAATTTGTTATTTTTACCTTCCTCATATCAATCCCATCACTACGCGCGCCTAGACGTGTCTATTTACTGAGTTGGTTGATATCCATTGAACAATTTTTCTACTAAGTTCCTCTCTTCTTCCAATCCAGAATTGGAGTTAAGAACAATCGATTCGTTTTGATATTTGGTGTTCTTTTGCTTAACATTTTCTGTAGTAGACGCACTGGACCTTGTATTGACATTCTTTGTTCGATGTTAGATGCAGTGGTATGTTTTTCGCCGTTCTGTGCACTTTTGGAGAATATAGTGTTGTATTCAATACGGCCTGTAAGTTCACCATCAAGGCAAAAGGTTGCTTCGGTGCCACGCCACGCGAGCTCGATGGCACAAATCTGGTGGAACTCTTTTGTAAGCCGTCTGGTGAGTTTTCTTCATAGTTCTCCACAATCTTGCTGATCTCTTCAGTCGTCCGAGCTACAGAACTCGATTTTCTTTTCTCTGGAAGCGTTTATAGCATTTTGGCCGCACGTGCCTTTCTGGCATCCTCAAAAACTATGTCTGTGAATGGCCCTATTTTCCGATTTTCTTCAAAGTACCTTTTCTGGAGAAGCTTTTCGGAAATATTCCGAATCGTCTTGTAACGGAACTCTTACAATAAACTTAAACTTAATTTCGAAAATGGTTTGTCTGACATGAGTACTCTAATTATACTTAGCTACTCGAGTCGTGCAGTTCTAGTAAAAGTAATTTATGTACCATATGATAAATGTGATAACAAATTTAGTACATAAGAAGGGCAACAAAATAAAAAACAACAATGGATGAAATATAGATTTGGGGCCCCTTTTGACTGTTGGTATGAATATTAATAAAAGAAATACGTAATGGAATAATGAGTAATGTAAGAGTTTGTGGACTTAGCTCTCCGGATTCCAATTTTCTAATTCGCCGCGGCTACCAGATTCGACGGGGAGTTGGGATTTAATAGAGTTATCTGTTCCTGAGTCGGACCATTAAAGAGAGCGAAGACCAGGAAGCGAACAAGACAGGTTGGCGCCTTGATCGCTTCCTGGTCTTCGCTCTCTTTATTGGTCCGACTCACGAACAGATATCTCTGGATTAATGACTTATTACGGGGTCGATAACGACTTTTACTTAAATAACGCAACCAGTCGAGTCAATTAATGTCCCTTGACTCTCTAAACTCAGTAACAACCCCAGCCAGGCCCAGAATTGTCCCTTCACTGACTTTTATTTCATTTATTTTTTCCTAATGTGAAAATTGACGTCTCGTCTCTTGAGAATTATCCCAGTCAGTAATGTCACCTGACTGACTTATTTTAATTTAGTTTTGACGCACTCTCAAAACTGACGTCCCGCTTGGTAGCGGCTAATCGGTGGCATTAGCCCACTTCATGTTGAAAGCCCAGTCTTTGAGAATACCTGCCAAGCGTTCGTTCGAAGTCTGCTCAAGAGATTCATGTTTTCGCCCTTCACAAAATGTCAAAAACTGCTTCCAAGTGTATTTATGCGTTTTCGCCGTGTTCGCAGGCTCTAATGATTCAATTGCTTCGCTTGTTTCTAAACCTGAAGCTTTTTTGAAGCGATTCATTGCGATTTCAGTTGACGTTTGTTAACAAATACAAAACTTTGTTGTTATGACAGTTATTAAATCATTGCCCTAGTCTTAAATTATTATTAATTATTTTTACTTTGTTTTACCGAAAAACCGAAATGATTAAACCTCGTCGTCAAGTGTATATCCGCTAATCAATACATGGTATTACAAATGCTATGGATGTGTAGATGGATTTCGAATCAATAATAAAAAAAATGATTATTAATAATTTCGGTTTGAATTAGTATTACTTATGTGTGAAAT
>JARFOC010000194.1:340735-356503 GCA_031763485.1 Osmoderma eremita | reverse complement strand
CATATAAGAATAAATAGTATTGGATTATCAAGAAATTAAAATATTTTTCTGAAAACTATACTTTCTTGCTTATATATCAGAATGAGAATTACTTGAATTTAGTGAGTCTTACTTGCCTGTAGAAATTACTTCTCTCAGTGCACTATCAAACTCTAAAAGTTCTTACTGTCGAAAAAAAAATGCCTACACCCACGTGCTATTTAAGCTAATTGAAAACCGTAGTACATTAGGATCACAGCAAATAATCCGATCGTATAGCAGCTGTCTTCCTCCGTGCTAATGAAATGCCTCCAACGACGATAATATTAATCCACATTATACTTAAGGCGTATTAAATTCAACGATTTATTCCTACATTTTCGTCTTGCTCCTATTTAAATATTCCATTACTTCTTGCCGAGTTTCTTTGCTGCTATCTATCTGGAAAGGACGTCGGTACCATCAACAGTAGAAGGCGCTAATGTAATTACTACTTTCAGCTGGATTAAAAATTCTTTCTGATGCTCCTGTGTGCCACTAAGGAGTACGGCCAAACAATCGCTTTAGACGGGAATCGTTAGCGGACTGCTTCTTTGGGAGCGAGAGTTTTTAATCAAGTAGTTGTGTCAAAAGCACAAATCAGAAAATAGTCTATATTGCAATTGAATTATGAGAAATTGGATGTCGCAATTTGCTGCAATAAATAATAACCTCCCATTTATCATTTCTGTTAATATTTGGTTACCTAAATATACGTAATGATAAAGTTTGAATAGTTTTAGGAACTTTTTTTAGCAAATAAAGCCCCTATAACATACTCTAATTTAGTAAAAATAATTCTGAAAGTCTCCAGATTGTTTCACTCAACATGTTTGTTCAATTAGATTTTCAGCACTTATCTACATTATAGGCACATTTTTTTTTACTTTAGAATGTGTACTTGAACGTAGAACCAAAATAAGATTCTAAAGTCAAACACCAGAACTTATGTCTCATCGCGAATGTTATTAATACTAGTGCCACTAGTGCCTGAGGATGCATTTCACCCTGCATTAAATGTGGCCTTAGATGTTACTTACGCAGAGACAAGAAATAATTTCCCGTCTTACAGTAATTAGAATATAACTTCTCAAAAGCAGATTTTCTTTCAATGTACTGTAATATTTTCGATATTCACGATGCTGTGTCTGGATTTTACAGTCAGCTGCTCAGTATTGTAAATCAGTTCGTGCCAATGTACATAAGCTCTCGGCGTACATACCCCCCGTGGTTTAATACTACCATTAAAAGAAACCTAAAATTAATATATTATTATTACAAGAGATGGGAAAAACAAAATCGTCTTCTTACCACAATAAATTTTCACGGCTACGTTCCGTAATTAACACACAAATTAAGGCAACTTATAAAGAGTACCATCAAAATATAGCGAGGAATTTAGCCGGTAATATTATGGTTTTGAAGGTACACAACTAAACCTAATAAAAAGTTACATCAACAACAGTAAACAAACGACAAAAGTAGATAACATTATGAGTGAACCTCTGACTGCAGAATTTGGAATACCACAAGGAGGAAATCTCCCACCAATTCTTTACATACTATACGTAAATGATCTATTTGAACAACCATTCCATGGAAAACTATACGCTTATACTAACGACACCTGCGTACTCTATTCCGGACACAAAACATGGAACTAAAAATAAAAGAAGATATGAAAACTTTGGGAGAATGGTGCTTTAATAACTTACTAACTATAAACGAAGCAAAAACCGAATATATGATATATAGTAAAAAGAAGAAGGAACATGAAATAAATATACACATAAACAACCAGAAATTAAAGGAAGTAAAAAATACAACATATTTAGGATAGCAACTACAAAATAACATGAAATGGAATAGACATATACAGAAATTAATAGAACAAAATACAAGAACAATTGCAGGCTTAAATAAAATTAAGCAGATAATACCGTCTTCACATAAAAAACCACTATACCACACCCTATTCACTGCCAAAGTCAGCTACCTTATAAACATGTGGGGAAACACAACCTCAAAAATTATAGCCAAAAAAAAAAACAGCGACAACAAAATAAAATCCTAAAAATAATACACAAGTTAGACTATAGAACTCCAACAACACAAGTTTATAAAAAAAAACAGCTAAACACACAAGGAATAAATAATAAACCTAAATAACATACTATTTCTACACAAAATTAAAAATAATGAAATTAAAACAAAAATAAAATTCCACACCAATAGAGAAATACATGATTATAAAACTCGCAGAGTATCCCACTTGAGAACCGAAAAATACAACCACCACAACTATACCCAAGCACTAACAACTGCAATAAAAATGTGTAACAAATTACTGAAACACATAAAAGAATTAACATATCACTAATTTAAAAAGGCACTTCAGCAGGTATTGAAGAACAAAATCAATAGCACAACATAAACTCGACCATTGTAGAAGGAAAATACTATGAGTCTCTCAACACCGTTAGCCCGAGGCAGCAGTTCCCGAAGCGAAGATGAGGGATTGCGAGCAGCAACGCTTCGATATACATATACGCATGTGTATTTTTTGTTGTTTATTGTAAACTTATAATAATATTTAAGAAAAATACTATCTGTGAGTTTAACGAGTGGTCAAGTATGGCATTTGGAAATTATAAAAGGTTTTAACGGCGGGGGGCAAAACGCCACAGTACCTGTCTGTAAAAAAGAAAATAGGTACGTTCCTGATAATCATAGAACAATAACTTTACTTAACAGTATAATGAAATTACTAGCAAAGAATTCTCATCACAATATTACAACGAGAATCACACGAGTGACAGAGTGAGCCTCCGTTCCTCTGCTTCCTAGAAATCATGAAAACATTCGATAAAGTACGACTAAGAAGACTTTAAAAAAATAATAGTGTCCTCAAAAATACAAAGAAATTTAAAATTAATATTCATTTAGCTAAACTAAAGAGAAGATCAGTAAGTATTGCTTTGCACTTAATCTCGAATTATAAATACGTAACAATTAAGGGAAAATGCCTAGTAAATAAATATTAGGAGAAAGAAAAATCGAAAGCCGGATATAAGGTACAATTAAAAATAATATACATAAAACTTTAGCCCAGAATTAGTAAGGTAATGTAAGCATTAACAAAACTGCCGGCGAAATAAAATAACTCTTCTATGTTGTTTGAAAGTCTTGGTGTAAGTGTTAGAACAGAAGGGGTAGTTTGTTGATGAAATTATAAATTTGAAAACAGAACGATCTCTCGCAGTGTTGTGATGTGGTGGAGAAACTTAACCCCGAACCTCGTAGAAATATTATGAACATCTGTTCTAATTTTTATTTTATTTTATAGTATATGTATGGGGACACTCGGTCAAGAGGATTTTTGGGTCAAACTAGGCAATGTAACTCTCTCCTAGCCTCCATATTGAGTTAGCAGTAGTCAATTTATAAGAAATCTGCTCAAATTTTATGACATCGCACATATAAGACAGGGGTTCTGCACCTTTTGTATGCGAAGGAGCTTCGCCGTAGACTGGGGAAGGCATATGAATGGGAGATTCTAGTTCCCTTTCTGTAATATTGCCTATGTGCCAGAGTTCAATGAAGCATACTGTATGCCCCCATTTAACTCATGGTAGTTATACATGTAACTACGCTTTAACACCACATGAAATTGGCTTAGTGTGCCTAAAGTGGTTAAGCCGACAAATTAACAACGTAAACGCAAGTGCCGGAGCAATTTTACTACAAGGACAGTAACAAAATAAAATGATGGTATTGAATACGTGAGGTGTGCATAAATTGACAGAAAGCTACCTGTGACGATATTGTATTTTACATTTATATGTATTTATTGCTCGATCGAGATTCAGTTAGAAGAAATTCAATCGGGATTGAGGAAGGAAAGAAGCACCCAGAATTACATTTTTGCCATAGAAAAACTTCAAATAAAAAGCATATAGGTATTTATGGCTTTCTTAGATTTGAAGAAAGATTTTGAAAAAACACCGAGAGTGCGTATTTTGAACAACTTAACATGAAGAGGAATACACTGGAAATTCAAAAAATTCAACAAAAAGCATGTGTCCAAATACCATCAACAGAGAACAGGCGAGGCTTAAGACAGGGTGGCATGTTGAATTCTACCTTATTCGCAATAATGATGGAAGATATAAGAAATAAAGTTAATAACATAGTAAGACGACTACAAATGGGTTATCACAGACAGAAACAGATTATTACGTGCCAATTTCGTTCGACGTATTTTTGTAAACAAAATATTATCCGTGCGGATTGGGGGTAGCAAGGCCATCTAGCGGTGGATAGATTAGACGCGACGGTCGATAGCGATCGGTTATCGGATATCGCCACAGAAATCGATCAATCAGATAAAACCTAGGGTTAGGCGTTGCAAACGAGTTCGTGGTCAAATTCGTTCTTTTTAGGTCTCTCAGTGTTCGAAGTCACACCTTTGCGGAGCATTTAGTTTTGGAAAGTAATTTTTGCGGGAATATTTATGGGAAATCCGCCCTGGAATACAGGGATTATATCCAATAATAATATTACGTTCGATTGAGGAACGTTCACAAGATTTTTGTGGATTAATAGACTCGACATGTGGAGCATAAACGAAGCCCTCGCTAGCCAGGGCTTCTTTTCTTACCTTTGTTAATTGTACCCTTTAATTTTGGGGATTACCATAATTGTGGTACTTGCCAATCACAATCGGAATTTCTGGGGATAAATCCACACCAACCAGCTACTGGAACACGGTCTGCTGAGCCGAATAATGGCCGATTCGTTCCACCAAAAACCGGTTCACCTGGATTGAGGCACGAACCCACCAAACAGGTCGGATTTAACCTTTTATTTGCCAATTGGCACACATCGTGGAATTTCTTTAAATATATATATATACATTTTGTTCTTTCTGGTAAACTGCTTAATTTGAAATTCAATAATTTAATGGCCTTCAGCCACGTTGTATGTTGCTGTAAAGTTGAGTGATCACCCATCTATTTGTTTTACGGTTTCAAAGGGGTTCACCCGGTCATTGCTAACTTCAACATGACTAACATCGTAACTTTTTACTTGTTCTTTTTTCACTTATTAATTATATCAATACATATCAGTTATACACCAAAGTTTGTCTTACTTAATCAATTTTGTAAGAATTATCTAACCCGGACGATATTCACCACCGTTCTTCCGTACGTAGAATCTAGGGGTAAGAACGGTTCTTAACGGAAGTGGCGTCAACTCTTTAACCCAGCCGTCTCCACTAAGCTGGCCGAAGAAACCCCGAGTAGGGTGGGTACCAATAAAGGTTTTAATTTGTACCTTTTGCAATTGTAGCGTCATTGGATCTGGCGGCCGCTTGTGGCACGTCAGAAGATATCATTGGGATGGTGATCGTTTGTAGAAGATATAGTGATCCGAGTGAACACCGAAATGATTAAAAAAATGATAAATGAATGGAATAGGTTCCTCAACGAATCTTCCATCAATAAGGAAAATAGTAAGGTGATATTAAACAAGACGCAAGAACAGGTACACATAGAAATATGCCACACAGAGGTAGACCAGGTCGAATCAGTCAAATGTTTAGGAGTAAAAATTGACAACGTTGGAAGCAGTAAAACAGAAGGAAAATCGAGAATAGAAGCAATTGCTAAACTATATTATTCACTGAACAGATCACTTTTATGTAAAAAAAGAAATATTAAGGAAGACAAGATAACAGTTTTTAAAAGAGTATATATGTTCAGCCTTAGAGTACCGAAAGTCTAACAATGACAACACCCTGCGATTCCCAATGGGGTTTAAAGACCTGTTAAAGGGGACTATTATTTTCATTAGGTCAGTACCCGTTTAAATTAGTTGTGAGCGTAGGCACGAAGCAAGAGTTCAATGGAAATGAAATGAGAAAAGGGTACAATCAGAATGGACAAAATAAGATAGTCATAGAAGGGACTTAAATGTGGAATCGATACACAAAAAAATTTAACATCAAATTAGATGGTCCGGGCACTTGGCAATAATGCTTAATAGCCGTATCACCATGGACATCTGAGAGTCACAAACATAGTACGAAGAGGAAGGGGTAGACCACATGGGCGTGGAACATAAACACTGGTGACATATCGCAAAGGAAGAAGAAACAAATGTACAAAAATACTTCACAACGTATTTTGACGGTAACGAGAAACAACTCGAATTTATGAATTACTAAACAGCACTCACATCCTTTAATTATATTAACATATCATGTGTCAGACACGAATACTCATGTGCGGTATAAGCACACACAATTTTCGAGTAAACCGCATTAAACGAACTCTACAACATTACAAGCGCCAATTACCTACTTTCCAACAGTATGCGGTACATGTGTATGTGTATGTGTCTAATAAAAGACTATTACGATAACTACATTAAAGTCAACGTCTGTGGCGTATGCATAAAACGTAGCGGAATATTTAAGGCGTACGTAACGAAGAGTCTTTTGTAACGACCCCATTGACTTGCAACGGCATTACATTCTCCAGCGTTCAATTTATTCACGAAATGCTAAGTTAGTAACTCACAGTTAGAGAGACCTAATATCATGTCGTCTAGCACTTATTTTCAGAGCATACACATAAGCGTTAGAAAATTTCATATCGAAACACTAATAACTTGCCCTTGGATTCTATATCACATTTTGCGTTTATTTCTATTCTAGGAGTCCTCCTTGTCGCGAATTTCAAATTATATTTCAATAATTATATAGCTCTTGGATTATGCATTAATAATGGGAACCCCTTTAAGTTACTATTAGGTAATGCCCCACAGTTTCAGGTTGTCTCATGCTGTTGGGCAATTTGCTTATGGTATCAATAGAAGAAACGGTACGCTATTACTATACAAGACATCTCTGCCAAGGCACGTGTGGAGGTGTGTAAATTATGTAATGAGACTGACAGCGTTTGGTATGGCAACACGAGAAGTACGGGACATGGCGGGGCAACAGGTGGACATTGCAATACGCGTTCAGTGCAAGTTTGAACTCGATCAAGACATTTGGTTGTCCGTTTACCCGGTTTTCGTAGTGCGTTCTACAAATGAAAGACATTAATTTCGAGCAACGGTATGCTATCAGGTTTTACTTCAGACTTGGGCGAAGTGCAGCAGAAACTTTTGCAAAACTTCAGCAGGCCTACGGAGACAGTGTTTTGTCAGAAGCCCTCGCTGGTTTAATGCATTTTCACAAGGAAGATAGTCGATTGGAGATGAGCCACGCAGCGGAAGGCCTTCAACTGCAAGAACCAGATCGCCGGTTGGCGGTCAGAATGATCGGGGACCAGTTGAATTTGTCTCACACCACCGTTCATCAAGTATTGACCAATTAATTGGGAATGAAAAAGATCGAAAATGGTTCCAAAAAAGCTTTCACACGAACAAAAGGACATCAGGAGAGAAAGGTATCTTGACTTTTTGGAATCGATTGAAAATAATGAAAATTGTTTGGAACGTGTCATTACTGGTGATGAGAGTTGGGTGTTCGAGTATGACCCGGAAACAAAACGCCTCAGCATGGAATAGCATACTTCAGGTCATCCAAAGCGAAAGAAAGCAAGAATGAGCAAATCGAAGATCAAGAGTATGTTGGTTTGTTTCTTTGATAGTCAGGGAATCGTTCACAAAGGGTTCGTGCCTCAAGATCAGACAGTTAATCGACATTTTTACTGAGAGGTTCTCAAAGGACTCCGAAAAAGGGTCATGCGTGTGAGACCAAACATCAAGAACAATTGGATCTTGCATCATGACAATGCACCTTGTCACTCAGCAATTTCCATAAATCATTTCTTGGCCAGTAAAAATATTTCTGTGGGGCCTCAGCATTCTCATTCATCTTACTTAAGTCATTGTGACTTTTTCCTCTTCCCAAAATTGAAGATTCATCTGAAGGGATATCATTTTGGGACACTCGAAAACATTCAAATGGCTGTAACCGACCAGCTAAAGGCGATTCCAATATCCGAGTTTTAGCAATGCAATGAGGAATCTAAGAACCGTCTCCAACGCTGTGTGGCTTCCCAGTGGAGGTACTTTGAGGAAGGCAACGTTCAATTGTAATTATATTGTGGGCGGTTGTCAGGATGTTGAAATTAACACACACAGTTGTCTTTACACAATTATTTAATATATAAAAACGTTATTTGTTACAGTAAGTTCTTTCTCATAACATTCTACCCTTTGTAGCGTTCTTTCTACACTCTGAAGCTGGATGTTACCCGCGGGAAAATTTGAAATTCAAAATTATATCCCACAATATTCAAATAAAAATATACATATACATATACATATACAATCATTACTTAATTTACACACCTCGTAATTCTAGAGACGGGACAATACTAATATGAATTGTTTATGGACCAACAGACTTAGATGGACAATGATAATAATAGCTTTAAGTAGCTTATAATAAAATGCATGCTCTATAATGAGAGACATATTGTAGTCTACAATTTTAAATGATTCTCGTTGGGGTACTTCTATTAACCGAAAGTGGCTACAAAAAGGAGTTTATATCTACACTGAGAGAAATAATTCTGTAAATTTACATAACGAGGCGTTTGCAATTTATTACCAATATATCGCTATGCAGTTATACACCATGATTCTTTAGTCGGTAAATTTACATTACATAAAATATTGTGTAATATTACATAGTTTTATAGAACGTTACTGCAAATTTACATAACCTAACGTTGCGAATTTATTACCAACGTTAAATGATAAATCTGGATTTACTACGATGAAGATTGTAGGATAGTAAATGAATTCTTTATAAAATCATGAACTAACAGAAACACACTTATAAAACCTACAATATGAAACTACAATGTTCCAGATTTCATAAATTCACATTGGTTATAATAAGAAAAAGAGCCTTATAAAATCTAAAACTAGACATGTGAACTAAAAAAGATGTGCTACAATTTTTGATTTCGTAAATTTGCTTAAGGAAGAAACATATTGACATTGAATAGTTTCCACAACCTTCCACGATACAATGGAATCACACAGAGTATCATAGTAAGTAATATTATATTTTTACTTGATAAGGTCGACGACACAACGCCATTAATCTTACTTGTGAGATGAAATAAAATCACTGTGCCTCGCATCTACAATGAAAGTGCGTTTGGCATTTAGAAGGACGCTGACAACACCTGGTAGGCAGAAACTAGAGTGCGTCTTTCATTTCATTTCATTTATTTATTTGTGCGGAGATCGTCATACAATGATATGTGATACGTCAACAATCAAATCTATGATCTATGACAAAAGTCATAAATTGTTACATTAATGAAATAGAAGAAAATAAAACAAATTAAACAAACTAAACTAAACAACAAATTAAAATCAAATGTGTTCAAACGTAACCCCCCGGTCCCATGACTGCAGGAACTCCTCCACAGAGCAAAAACAAGTGGATTGCAGAAATCGCTTGAGTTTACGTGCAAATAAATGAGGCTGAAGTATGTTTTGTATACTAACTGGTAGTGTGTTAAACACGTGTTTGCTGGCATAGGTCGGACTTCTCTCATAGAGTGAAGTTTTGTGAGCCGCTGTTCTTAGTAAACTGCCATGCTTCGTACCATAAGGGTGGCAGTTAGAATTTTGTTCAACATAATTTCTGACGCACATAATACTAGGAAAAGTTCAAATATCGTTGGCTTTAAAAATCTGTTTACAGCTACACTATATATTAGCCTTAACAGTCTCTTCTGTAAAATAAATATTTTTTTTCAACCCGTGGTATGACCCCAAACATTCACATTATAATTCATTGCTGAATAGTCCAAGGCATAATAAATATCCAGTAAGGTTTTATGATTTATTGTTTTCTTAAGTTGAAATAATACCCAGTAGGTGCTGCTTAATTTGTTGCAAAACATAATGTATATGAGAAGCCCATTTCATATCGGCATCCATATGCATTCCCAGAAGTCTTGCTGGTCAGGAGTTTTTAATTGTGTAGTCATTTATAGAAACATGTAGATTTTGAATTACTCCTCTACAGCGAGGCTGCAGACAAATGGTTTTTTGTAAGTTAACAATAAGTCTATTCCTTATACACCACTCAGTGAAGGCTTGCAAAGCAATATTTATATTTGTTTTTAAACTACTGGCTTCAACTATAAGAGTAGTATCGTCAGCATAGGATACTCAATTACCAATCCCTATAAACTCCGGTAAATCACTTGCATATAAGGAAGAAATTAGAGGCCCTAGCACACCGACCCTTGGCGTACACCGAGGTTCACATCAAATAAATCTGAATGATGGTCGTCAATTTTAACATATGCTTTCCTACCTGACAGGTATGACATGGGCTAATGTAGGAAATTATAGAGAAAACCTAGTGAATATAGTTTTTGGCACACTATATTAACATCAACTGTATCAAATGCTTCGGTGAGGTTGTAAAGTGGCAACATACCTTCCATCATCTAAGATCTTGTGAATTCGATCAACCAAACTACACATTGCTGTCTCGGTAGACCTACCCGCGCAGAAGCCGTGCTGAGCGTCACTTAAGATGTTAAATTTTCTTTAAAAATTCCACATTCTACTATGTACTAAGCGCTCAAATACTTTACCGGTAACATTCAGTAGCGAGATTTGCCTATAGTTATGCAATGAAGTCGGATCACCTTTTTTAAATATTGGCGGTGTTCAACCTGTTTTCAGTTTAGTAGGAAATTTACCTTTAGCCACAGACATGTTAATTATATATAATAAAGGACGTGCAATTACTGGTCCAAGTGTTTTTAGTATAGAGGTAGAAATACAATCAATGCCCATAGAATTAGTATTCTTAAGAACGTGTATTTCTTTTAAAACTTCATTAGGTTCAACATTAGCAAAAAAGAATGAATTTGGAGACATACCAGATGTGGTACATCTATGTACATCAATAAATGAAAAATGCTCATGGACAGTCTGTTTAGTATCTGAATAAAAGTATTTCGCAAATGCGTCAGCTACACTTTTCTGGTCATCAAAAAGTCGATCTTCAGTACTTAAGGAATACTTGGAGCAATTTTTATTTCTACTTTTACCAACTCTTTGGTTAACGACCGAACATACTAATTTACTTTTTGAGTTTGCAGAAGCTTGATTCAATAAATTATCAAAATATAACCTTTTAGTGAACCTTGAATGAGTGTTGCTTATTGCTTAGCATGGTGATTCCAACCCTAAACCCTGGGCTTGTAATGGCAGTTTGGCGGTTAATTGCAATCTGTTGCAAGATGAAGATTGTCTTCATCTTGTGTTATGTACATTTCGATATTTGAATCTAGATCAAATTGCCGAACAAAGCATCTTGAACCATCTCAACGCGAGATGCCTAGTTAAAACGGGTAAAGGTCGAACAATTTAGAGTTCAGGAAAGTCTAGATATATTCTGCTATCTTTGAGGTATGGCTATGTAGGGAATATTTTCACGATAAGCTTTTGTATCTTATACATATGTATGAAAGGAGGAGTTTTGTTTTATACTAATGACTCTATACCGTGCTTTTTTTGTAACGTTACACAATGGTATTTCGTCCAGGTAACGTTAAGCGACATAGTAGGCAACAAGTTGTACGTTAACGCATTAAGATAACCCCAAAAGAGCCAATCGTTTGGATACAAATCAGCTGATCTTCTGAAGGTACTGTATTGTGTCAGGTTTTGTGCTTGAGGATTTGTATGGGATCAATAACTGGTGAATTAATGGAAAGAAAATTTAGTGTTTTTCAATGAATAAATGTAGGATACAACCCGGAAGTTCTGAATGTTCATCTCACAATTTATTATCCAGTATGAAACTGTTAAAATATTACGATATACTAGAATTTGGTTATGTTTTTAATATAGTGCAAAATTTTAACTTTAGGTGAAGAAATTATTTTATTCTAATTGTTAATGAAGACAAACAGAAGAAAGGTAAATGTAGCTTCGTCCGTAAAAGTGTTTTATTCAAAATTTCTACGTTTTCGTTTAACAAATTACACACTGTTTTGCAAAAATCTCTTTGGTTTCTTTTATCTTCCTCGAATAGCTCTTGATGATTTGTATTTTGTATGGTTTATAAATGAATTCTTTCACGGTGTATTGAACTGTATGACACTTGTTTGTCTAAATCTAAAAGCGATCCTATATACTGTTCCTCTACATAATTTACTATAAACATATTATGTGTTCTGTTGAAACGTGTTTGGTTTTTTTAAATTTTTCTGTGAGAACAACCGTTTCCTTTGAATTTGTTAAAAATACTGAGCATAGTTTTCGCACATGCTATGGGCCTTCAAGATAATTGGCTGAAAACATGTTCCCAACCAGTTTCAAATTATTGTTCTTCTGGTAGCACGTTATCATTTATCTTTGTATTACCTGTTCATAATTTAAATAAAAAGGTTTGTTTTTTTCACACTGACGACACGGTAAGGTATAACTGGTTACCTACTAGGCCGCTTAACGCTACCTGTAGGAAATACCTATGTAACGTTACAAGAAAAGCCCTGTATATTTAACATTCGAATATGTGTTTCTGCATACTATTAAAAGCATATAATTAAAAGAAAGCGATTCGTGTTTGCATTTTAATAGCGCCTATTTTGAACATATTATAATATATATTTGTGTCATCATTGAACTATAGTTATAAACATTTTTTAAAATTATTTTGGTTTAGAGTTATACTTTAATTTCAGATACTTATATTAATCTAAAATTTATTTGAAGTTCTCTCCCTTACGATCACATCATTACTTTTCTAGTGGTATTCGGGAATTGGTTGATAATGGGAGCCGACGTGCTCTTGAAACAGATGTCCCGAATTTTATTAAATTAATTTGTGCGGTGTGGATTTCCCGATACTGCGTATTAGTGATACCAGTCCACAGTCCTTGCAATTCTTTCTCTTTCTAGTGGTTATTATGTAAAACTGCACGGATTTAATATTGTATCGTATCATTCCTGTTTAGGACCCCACTCGTACGGCACATCATATTACAACAAACGGACAAAACTGTAGCAGGCCGGAAAATTCAAAATCTCCTCAAATATTTAAAATCCCGCTGTGAATTTAATTCAATCTATGCATATAATAGTCAAGTTTTATTGGATGCAAATTGTTTGTGTAATATCCGGATATGGTGAATATTAATTTTCATTAAATTCTATGGTTGCCTCTAATTTAATACTCGTAATTACGTTAATTCATTCAGGAATAAGTAATTAAATATTGCTATAGAAATATGTGGACTCCAATGTTAAAATTCACATAAAAGTACACACCGCAGCTTTGTATTTTGATTGCAAAATTGTGATGTATTTGAAGTTGAGAAAAATACATTTCGAAATGTAAATTGATTCAAAACCAAATATGGAGTGTAGAGAAAGCACAAATAAAATAATCTTGTCTAATGCGCTGCATAGACATACTCCTGCATGGGAAAATAGACTTCTGGATGCAAGGAATTTACTTTAATATATCTAAGAATATACTTCCTTGCCTATGTGTATACAGTGAGGTCGTAAGTATAGAATAAAATTCTTAATATCGGAGACATTTTTTTTTGTGTAAAAATGCTGAAATATGTATAGTAATTTTATACAATGCGCATGTTTTAGTAGTAGATGCTACTTCTCTCGACAATATTTGTTGAACTTACGACCTCATTAATTTTTTTTTCTAAATGGCAATCTATATTTTTTTTCTTTTGTTTAATAGGATGCTCCATTCGCTATTCGATAGTCACAAAAAAGTGATAAGTTGAATTAAAAGGTTTTTGAGAAAAATGGGAGAAAACGAGCTTAACGGGTTAGTTGGCCATGATGTTAAAAAAATCATTGCGTACTTGCTGGAAATGCAAAATAAAAATAAAAAATTTAATTAAGCTATAACGATTATTCATTTGATCCCTCACTGCAAATTGTGACGCTCTTTTGTTATTTTTTAAACTACAAACTCGTGCAGTAATTAAGTACCTACTGCTTTATTTTTCGCAGTGTAGCAGGCGCGTCTATCGTACTCCAAAGACAACGGAAATCTGATAAATATGTTAAAGTTGAATTTAATATTGCTACCAAAAAAGAGATAGAGAGTGAAGGAGAGTTAGGGAACAAATGAAAAAATTATCTCTCATTAGCAACGTTATCGGCTAATATCCAATATATACGCCTTCAGACGTGAGAATTGCTATCTCCATCTGGTCATAGGGGTGCTGACGAGCCTTGATAACGCGACCGAAGTAACAATTTCAGCTGCATATATGTTCTGCTAACCAACTGCAATTGATCATATGCAATATTGTTTTGGACGGACTTATGCAGACCATACGATTTCCAAAACTACTGTACCAGTTATATACAGATTAAATGTAGGTCTGCACTGCATAACAGCTGTATTTGCAGAAATAAACAGATCTGCAGATAACTTGGAGGCCTGCATATACAAACAGTATGCAGGTGCAAGTCTTTTTGTGTAGTTTATATTCACTTAATATGCAGGAACAATGAAGTAAAAAAATACGCATTCGTTTCCTTTATTTTTATTTAGTTCTAGTGAACTAACTGCAAGGTACTAAATCTTACCTAAAGCACGCCAGCGTTATTTTATTTAATTTATCCTAGTTAATAAATCTTTGATCTTAAAATTTTTAAAGTTCTACTTAACTTACCTCTTCTATTTGTTTGTTTTCGACTTCAGCGAGATTGAACCTGCGACGGTAACACCACCTCCTATGAAAAACGACCTCTCTCACCACTGCGCTATCGGGACAGTTGTTGCTTAATATTTGTATCGATAATTTAAGCGTTTAAGCTTACGTACATAAATACATGGCCCCGGTTATGAATATCCCCAATTTTTATTTCTTATATTACTGTGTCTTTTATTGCATTAGGTTACTTATTTTTCAATCTAAATTTAATCTTTGGGTTTCCCACATCTTCTGCATATATTCTCTTGACAATGTATTACTGCTCTATTTCTTTTATGAATCCTTTATGTCCTGTTATCATCCTGTTAAAAGGCAACTACTCCAAATGGGTAAATTGTAAACCGAAATCATTTGAATTGCTATAGGCATGGAGGAGGCATGTAGCCTATTATTATATCTTAATTTAATTTGTAACATTTATTTTAAAAAATTTAAATTTAGCGGGAAAAAAGAAACGTTGGGAATCTCCATTATGAGGAGGGAAAAATGTGCCATGCGTAGTGTGTACAGTCGAGCTGCGACATCATCTGGGTATCTGTCTGTTTTGAAGTTATAAATACATACAAAAGTCCACCAAAAAGCGAGTACAGGCTCGTTTCAGGCATTGAATCATAATTTTCAAATAAAGGTAATCCATCAATATTAATATTTATCTTAATTGACAATTGTTCTTGCAAGTTCTGAAAACATTTATGAAGACACAATTCAAATCCTTGATGCCAATAATTTCCACCACTTAAGCGTGTTTTATGATCCGGAGTTCCGGAAAATGACGAGCTATTTGACTTAAGATACGACACAAAAATTAAATAATAGACTGAATACTTTATATATAGGGTAAAACCCCCAATTATTGGCACCTTAAGAAAACTTTTCAAGTAATATTTTACTCAAAATGTAGTTTCTAACATTGGGTGGATGCAAATAATGTGTCTATATCCGTCAAATATTACAGAATTTAAAATTATCAAAATTTTATTTC
>JARFOC010000194.1:308007-324708 GCA_031763485.1 Osmoderma eremita | reverse complement strand
TGAGACAAGTATACAATAGAGTACTCATGGTAGCCAAATTATTGATTTATTTATTATTGTAAGAGTACCGTTACATATATCTATTATCTAAAACTTACTGTTGTGCAGGGGAAGTGTATATGTTTATATTGTTGATTTTATACAATTTGTATATTTACCTGAAACAGAAATTTTATATTTAAAAAGAATTATGTACTACTTACATACCTATTACATATATTTATGAATACATTATTACCTATTATGTACTAAAATCTAACTAGTGTCAGCATTAATTTCTTCAAACATTAAAGATTGGAAAAAAAAATTTTGCAATAAAAATGCGTGGATGTGGCTATATATTTCTCGTTGATTTATTATTTAAATAATAATAATTTACACAACTGTTTGCCATGATTCAGATGCAATGAGATATACAAAATAACATGTTGCTTTGACGATCGACTCTTAACTTGCGTGTTACAAAAAAGTGACTGAAGAAACTACTACCTGCAATAGTAGCTAAACAATGCAATGCCTTGTGGAAGGCCCACAATTGAATTATTCAAGCAAACAATCGTTATGAGTGGCGCGCGATTCAAATATACTCAACAACCCTACATAATCTACATGTTTCTTTTAAAACACGATTTCCGTCTCTTACAATGAGTCAAGACTAATGCCGCTCAGTGTACATATACGCACAAACATTTAATATGTAGAATCATAACAGTATGAATAGTTATATAAATATATTTCCTTTAAAAATAGAAAGTCTAACCCATATAGCAAGAGCTATTTATAAATGATATTCTTTTGCGTATCTGAGGGTATCATGTAACAAGGAATTGTAGTAGAATTGACAACTTCGCCTAGCAACTGACGCTTTTTTCTGCTCAGGAATGCCAACGCGGCTAAAGAACGATGGCATCGGTCCAACCGCTTAAGTAACGCGGCATAAGAATTATATTTTGTCGCGATTCGTTTGATTTACACAGTTGTGCTGGACAACGTGCTTATACATATACGCCGCGCATCTCCTAAAAATACTCCATTATTTTTAAGTGATAACCTCTAGAGAAGCATTTTTTTCCACATAATCTTATCAAAAGGATTTGCTCATATATATATAAATGTTTTCGATCTTCTCTTAGATTTAGTTAGGTTTATGGTTACGTGGGAGATCAGATGTCACCGTTTTCCATTTCATTTTTCTCATTCTCCAAGTGTTGCTGGAGTGAAAGAATTCACTAGTTCTAGAATTTGTAGTCACATCTGTCATAAACACTAATTCAATTGTTGTATTAAATTTCTAATTCTGTCACAAATAGTAAAACATATTTAATAATGGAAATTATTTCATATTTAAAAGTTGCCGATGAGCCTACACAAGAAATTTACTCTGAACGAGTGGTGAGCCTAGAAATATATGATTTTAGGACGAAAGTCACCTTAACCCTTAGTCACGCGTGTCAAATTTAAGAAATCATACCCGCGCATTGGCCTACTTTATTCTATCGCTGTTTTTCAGGAATTTTTGGAAGACATTACATTTCATTACGTTTAATTTTCATTTAGAATATCATAGCTGTACATACATAGCACAATAGAAAACGATACTAGAAAGCAAAAATTGATTTGTTCAAAATAAAATTCAAATAGTACATAGCAATGGAAAAAACTAGAACTAGCTACTTACATAAAATATATAAAACATCTGCTATAAAAGCACATCGCCTAAAATTATTATAATAAAAAACAATTAGGAATCTCTCATTGACTTTGTTGCAGTTCGTACAGATTTGTTTTATAACTAAATGATTTTCACACTGCACTCTTCACATTCTTCTATGGTGTAATTATTTCTAGTCCTACCACATAATTGACATCGCCCTTTGATTTTCCTTGTTTGCTGTGAAGTTAACGTAATTTCCGAAGCTGAAGATTCATGAACTTTTCTTTTTGAGAAATGTGTCCTAGTTTTGCGAATGTTCCTCTGATGTCGGCTGGTAGAGTAATTATTTGGCCTCTTTGTTTCAAAAATCCGTCCATAATCTCCAAAGCCAATTTTTTTTAAAAACATTTCTAAACCGTTGTCTTTCTTCAATATCTCTGCTCAAATTATACAAGATTTGTGCGTCTATTCCTGCCATATTTATTGTCGAGGAAAACCACGATAATGTCCATCTGCTGGTTTTCCTTGCAACTGTGTAGTTTTTGCACATTTGCTCATTTGTGTCGACACCGGCCTTCGCTTTATTATATTCTACAATCATTTGCGGTTTCTTCGTTTGGACATCGATCTCGTCAAGGTGGTGCATTGATGAAATTAGCAACACAGACTTGTTTTTCTTCGATTTGTACGACGTGATTGTGATGTCTTTTGGAAACCCGAAGACCGTGTGTCCAACTTCTTTCTTCTTACAAGGCAAAAACTATGGTGGAAGCTCTCGTTTCGTTTTTTTTTATGGTTCCTAAAATGTTATATTTTTTACCGATAGACGTTTCACCAAATCATAACTGCTGTACCAGCTGTCACAGGTGAGATTTCTGTTCCCTCCAGGTAACTGATTCAGCAAACGAAAAACAATGCTTGCACCAACATTTTCTGTTTTGTATGGTCCGTCAGGTTCAAAGTTCCACCCATAAAATGTTTGAGCATCCTCCAGAGCAAACATCTTGAGCCCATACCTCGCCAGTTTATTAGATACATATTTAATAAAGCTACATCGTCCTCTGTATTGTTTGAACTTCTCGTCAATCGTGAGATACGCGCCTGAGATGTATGCTTCTTGGGAGTTTTTTACAATTTTCGAATATATACTTCTTATCGCCCTCTAATTTATCTACGGAATTTTTCTGAGGGCGATCGTATTTGTCGTCAATTCGGAGAGATGTGAGCAAATACAAAAATCGCCTTTCGCTCATGGCGATCCCAGCAATTTGGATGCCCGTCATGTCGCTGGCCCATATCTCTCTCGTATTGGTCTTACTTTCCTTTTTAGAACCAATTAGCAACAAAAGACCCAGAAAGCGGAACATTTCTGACCGGGTGGTGAATTTTAGATCCCGCACTAGCTTTCTGGGTTCCAGTTACTGTTAACCAAGAGCGTGACTGACAAAACATTATTGCACCTTCCACCAGAGGTTTAAGAAACTTTCGTCGTGCACAAAATCTGTAGATGTACAGGCATTGCTTCACCAAAATGGCGCAGCAAGCCATACAGCCACACCATCAGAATAATATTTCACGTGAAAGATACTACGAGTACCTTTCTTATTCACACGATCAAACGTCACATGATGCATACATTTGGAGCATGCCGAAGGAGTCAATGTTTCGGCCAGAAGATCGCCAGTAAATATTGGAGCATTACGACAGAAATTAATAACATATTTTCAGCGACTGAAGCAACCACTCCTTATTCATGATCTGCAAAAGAAAGGGTGGGTTATTTTGTCCTACTTAAGTAATCTTAAAAACCAATGCATCGTATTTCTCAAATACAAGACAACCATTATTATATTATATAAATAAAAATACTTATTCTTAAATGACAAGCAGTTATTAAAAAAAATAGAATGGTATGTACGTATGTATGTAATGGGATATATAAAGATTGTTATATTACAAACCCGGCAAAAATTTAGTGTAGCGAAAAACTCAAACTGCCCCCAACCATTTAAAACCAAACTGTTCTTTATCAATATTAGAAGTTTGACGTAATTACCGAAGAAATTCTATTGTAATCTTTCTTAAAAGTAACTTCCAAAATGTGTTTGTTCTGTAAGTAATTGTTTATACATGTTTATATAGCGAATTGTTGAGGAAGTGCGGAGTAAATGAAATAAAATGTTAAAAGTAAATACAGAAGGTTCTGCTTGTATTTTCAATACATTAGCTTCAGAGGAAGTCGAATTATATTACAAGTCAATGAGGTAACGTGAACACATACGAAACTCTACCACGCACATCTATTAGAAGAGCTGCATCCCATTTTTGTGCTAGCCGTTCCTCTATTAATAGAAGAGACTGAATTGTTCTCCAACATAACATTCTAAATGAGGGTGCTCATGCTAGGCTTTATGAGGCTGCGATTAATCTAAGTATATTAATACCTCACGTAAAACGCAAATGAAATAACATTCCTTGTAATTTATTATTTTTCCCGGAAATATTTAAATATTAATTCCGTTTAACATTATCAGCTGCATTACAGAATTAAAACACTAAGAGCCAGGTTTATTTCCGACAACGAAATGCATTTTGCCAACGATAGTTCGCATTAATTAACACATCTTTTTTTACTACAGGAAGGTTTAAAACATACATACATACATTGAACAAAAAATAAAAATGATAGGTTGTTGATTCGCTTGGGTGTCTTGCCTTGATGCTCAACCCTTGAACTTGCAGTCTTTGTTAATGTGGGAAATAAAACACTTTAAATCTCTCTCGTTTAAATTTCTAACCTTTATTCTCTACGACTATGTTATGTGCATGGGGTGGAAACGCTTACGGAGATTATGGTTCATAGTCCCCTCCACAATATATAGTATATGACTAGAAACAATAGATGTCATTACTGCTTCGAGAAATTCAGTTATCGGTTATAACGTAATCGTTTTTAACAACGGAGTTTATTTGTCTTTGTTTACGCGTGCTTGCCTGTTTAGTATTTGTTTACCGGCTATTTGTGTACCCTTGTTTCCATATAATTTTTGTTGTAATAAATTTGAGCTCTACAAAAGCATAACACCAACGTTATTCAATTGTGATCATGCCCGTCGTGGCTGCGTAACAATGGTGTTTTATTGTTGTGTGCCAACGTGCAAAAACACAAATAAAACTTGTAAAATGCATGTTTCTAAAGGATTCACACGTAAGTATTCCTTATATTTTATAAAATATAAAGCATATGTATGTATTTGATAAAATTTCAGATGTATTCCTTGTGGCTGGAATGAGTGCAGAATGACAAGCTTACCATGCAAGACCCCGAAAAAGTCCGAAAAAACTACAGAGTTTGTGATAAGTAGAAATGGATAGTTCGCGAACGACCTAGTTCAAGCCACGTATGTTTGCTAAGACTCCAATGAACTATATCAGTAAAATAAATTACATGTATGTACATAATACATACGTATGTACAGTTACAATTCATGCAGCGCGTGTTTAAATGATGTTATAATAAATATATCGTATTACATGCGACACCTGTGTCGCCATATTATAGATTGATAGGCACTGAATCATGTATGTATGAAATAAAAAGTTTGTATGTAATGATATTTTATAATTTCACAGAAAGATATCAAATAAACAAAAGTAATACCATATAATAAATAATAGACAATTCAAAAAAAATTTTCAGTCGATCCGTAATATGACGTGAACTGCGAACTAACTCAAAGATGCAGTTCAGTAAAATGAACGAGAACTAAAGACACGTATCTGTAAATTGAACTGAACTGCCCATCTCTAGTGATAAGCATAAGAGCATTGTATGAAGCATAAAAAAATTGGAAAAAGGTAATTAGATTCCAAATAAATCTGTTTTTATACAATGTAAATAAACTGTATATATAGTATTTGTTTATTAAATTTTATGGTATGAAATGTTTTTTGTTTTTTTATAAATATTTTGGATTTTTCAATGTGAATGTATACTTGTTTTGTACTTACTATAAAATATTAATATTATAATTAGTAGTATTTATATTTCATAAGAATGAAGCCAAGAATACATACATTAGCATTATCATTCATTATGGCTTGCCTCAACTGCCTGATAAAATCGTCAATTTACTCTCCTCTATCTGTGCATTCCAACAAATCTCCAGTGTTAGGGTACAGATTACCTATACAAATATTATTACACAACTTCAAATTGTGCGCCAATTAAATAAGTGAGTGACTAGATCCGCCAGACGGCGGTAGTATCTACGTCTCGGCGCTAGAGTTTGTCGTTTCCCATCTACCTATACATCTTTCTTAACTATGTCTACGACTATGTTATGTGTAATGAAAATGAATTGTACTTATTAATATATTGCGGGCATGCACCTTAGTCTCTCCGTAGCAGCGCCATCCATACGTCAACCTTACAACCATGCCAGCACATACATTCCAACTATACAGTCGAACATAGGTATTATATATACAAACATTAATCAAATGTGTGTAATTAAACGTATTACAAAAGGAGGATTATTTTATTCGACTGTGTATGATTTTCCTTTCCACATCCCTTGCACTCACCTTTTATTTGAACATCTCTTACTTTTTTATAGGTGGTTGTATGTTTAACTTGCAGCTTATTGACTCCTATTTCATTCGAAATGGTATTTCTATTTTTTATTGCTCCTTCCAGCATTCCTACGTATGATTGGTCGAAATCCAATTCATCTATTAATAATTTCTGCCTGGTGTTATCATCTCTTAAACCACTAACCAACCGCTATCGTAATGCTTCCTTTAAGAAAGATCCGAACTGACAGGGGGCCGCCAAATTTTTTATTTGTACTAAATAATCCGTAACAGACTCATTTGCTTGCTGTACTCGGCTATTAAATTTAAATCCTTCTATTATTATTAACTTCCTGGGCTTAAAGTGCCTGTAATAATTTAACAAGATCATTATATATGATTTTGAGTCCACTTGCTCTGGTGCTAGAAAATCTTTCAATAATTAAACAATTTTTGGTCCCAGTACGGCTAACAAAACTGATATTTTTTGTTCTTCTTTAATAGACTTGGCCTTTATATAATGTTTAAGACGGATCCGATACATATGCATTGATATCCTCTGTTGCATCATCGAGCGCTTCTAGTTTCCCAACTGACATTTTGAATTGATTATACGCACCTATCCTCTAACGCTTTTATTGTACTGTAGGTACTTTTAAATCCTCGTCGATAATGTTTTCTTTGTCTAAGTTTTTAAATACCATAAAACAGATAACATTTCTATATCTCTATTCTGTCAAAAACTATTCAACTGTTCTTTGTCATTCTATATGTTACATACATTACAAATGTATTATCTATAAAACACCTTCGCACATATACATAAGCCAAGATACCAAGATACAAATCAGAAATGATCGGGAATCGGAAATTAAAACACAGCCGCTACACGTTACCAAGTAAAGCGACCACAAGGGTGATGCGATACCTTCAGATATAGGTTATGTTGTTGGTCTGTTGTCAAAATTCAAAACTGGGTAGGTGAACGTACGACGGTTTCATGATTGACCGTCCAGGCAATGTATAGCGCTTTATTGTAGCGCTTCAGCATGTCGGCCTTCCTGAACGCAACCAATGACAATAGCCACCTATGCAGTACATATGCGCATTGCATGCAAAATGCCTACACGTTTCAACCTGATCGGTACGACCTAGGTCATGTGTCGCGCAAACGTACCTTAGAAACCGAACATCCCTCGTATTATAGTACTTTTAAATTCAATCTCATTATATTTGCTTCCAATACTTTGGTTAAATTTGGAAACGCGTCTAGCTATTGATTAATTTTCCTAGGCAGTAAATAACAAAGAAAATTAAATTCGGAGACAATTGCGAGTCGTACAAAAATAATTTCATTCGAGTTCCTAACAAGCAATTCATTCATTAATTTTCCGCCGTTCACAGATAACTATGCCCACGGTTATTTTCCCAAAGTGTGCCGTCCCTACTGCAAAAAACCTATTAATTACCAAGATTCATAAAACTTTGTCAATTGTCCTGGCACCTAGGTATAACAAATGACACCCGGATGTCACAGTGAAATTGAGAAATAACGTCGTCCATCATTCATAATCAAGATAACGTTGGGCTTACGCCCTTTCCACCAGCAGCTTCACTAATTATATATGGTAAATCAGGCGTGCAATATTCGAAAATGAAAAGGGGATATTTATGAGAAAAATAAAATATTTAGAAAGGATATAAATACACGAAACGATGAGAGGATTTGGAATCTGTCTTAGAGTTGATTTATCACAATTAAAATCCTCTGGTTTTGAAAAGTAAATTGTTATTCTTATAATTTTGGTAAATTTTTGGCACCAAATAATGTTATGCATGACGTCTTTTCATTGTTTAGGAATAAAGAAATATTGTTTTTGCAAAAATGTTTTGAAAAACAGTAAGTATAACCAAAACAAATTCTTGGGCATCGTGAAAATGGCAAGAAATACAAAGTCGGTGAAATTGGATGGCAGTTTCAGAATTATATTTTGAAGAAATATGTTTACCACTGTTCACGACAGTTAAGTTAAAATATGTGTACCATTTTAGTTATTAAGCGTGACCAATGGATGGTGCTGCGGAAGCGTTGTTAAGGTTGACTTATAGATGGCGCTGCTAAAGAAGGAATAAAAAACATGCGCACAATCAACTATGTAAATTAGAATACACAATTTATCATCATTACACGCAACATAGAAGAGAATAAAGATTCAAACTAAGCGTCAAAGTTTTAAAGTGTTTCATTTACCTCGTTCTTTACAAAAGAATACAACAAAGAAAGAAGATTTCTGCCAACAGCCGGCACGTACGTTCAAAAAATGAAGTATATAAAAAATATATTAAAAAATATATATAAATATACCTCTGATATCACACAACACGTCTAATTGTATAGTTTCCGGCATCCTCACGTACAGACAGCTGTTTCGGACTCGTTTAGTCCTCATCAGTGCACGTCGGAGGATGCCTGTCGCTCGTCCAATATTCCGTATCGTTAACCGAAAGGAAAATCCCAGAGACATCTAACGCCCGGCCGCGGATTCATGGAACAATCCCAAAAAGCGGTAACTAAGTTACCAGTCAGCTTACGTCTCAATATTATGATACCCTTAAAACCGAAATTTTAAATTTTAAATTGTAACTAAAAAAAATTATTGTATTCTTATCTCAACATGGCCAATAGAACATATTACTATTACAAAAGTTATCAAACAAAACACTGTGTAAATAACACATCCTAGAAATCCGAAACTCAACCTTTAAGCAAATATTTTATCTAATTAATTAGAGAATATTTCGTAGAAAATCAATATCTCGAATTTCATTAGCTGGACGCGGCCGTGCTTGTCTTTAAATCCGAAGTTTCCACTCACTCCGATGGTAAACAATTTAATTAAATTTATCGTCTGGTTCTCAGACCGGAATGCAGATATATAGAATTTAATGTAGCTAAGAAATTGTAGGGATTCTTCGGATTCTGTCGCAAAATAGATCCCCTACAAGTTTGGCAGATATTTATAGAGCTTAGGGATTCTAGTTCGATTTTTGATGTGGCGTTGTATGTGTACGTGCTGCTATGGAGTGCGGGAGAGGGTTCTCAAAAGTAAATGAAATATTTTGCATATGTACGTAAAAGGAATCCTGTTATTAAAATGTAACTTTACGTATGGATGGAACCTTACTTATGACTAGACGTATAACATACCGGGCTTTTTTTGTAACGCTACACACACATTTTTTACAGGTAACGTTAAGCGACATAGTAGGCAACCAGTTGTACGTTAATGCGTCCTCAGTGTAGATCTATGGCCAGCGCAATTAAGCCACTATTATTAATTAACTATCTCTGGTTAGCACGTTAAAGGACCTACAAATTATTTAACTTTTCTAACGAAAAATTTCCAGCATACCATGAAAATTTTAAATCTACTGGGAACAACCATTTCATTTCAACATTGTATTACCTGTTTATAATTTACATAAATTTTCTACTTTTCAATAAAATGTATTTAATTTGTGATTCATCTACGAATAAATATAGAAAATATGAATTATTAAATTAATAAGCTGTAGCTGGTTTCCTACTATGTCGCTTAACGTTACCTGTAGGAAATACCTATGTGTAACGTTACAAAAAAAGGCCTTGTATACATACATTAATAAACTGCCCAACAGAAAACCTAATTTATAGAATAGTATCATTTTAAATCAATGGTGAATTTAACACGTTTATACCGTATTAAATTTTAAGTTCAACTGCTCTTTTACATTGCACTATGCATATGACTCATTATCCTTGTTTTATATTTGTTGCCTCATATTATTAGGTGGCTCTTGGTAAATGACAAATACATCTGCCAGCGTTAGGTACCATCTTCATAAAAGCAATACTTCCTTTGAAAGCTGAACTGTAGGAGAGACCGGGTGTCAGTTGTAACTGGTGTCGATTGTAACAAAGAAAAAATTAAATTGTGCGTTTGGAAGCCCTCGGTAATGAAGTTCGCAATATATTGTAAAGTGTTACCTTAATCGTGTGCGCTGATTGTGTGCAAACAAACAGTTTTGTGTTTTATAATCCGAAAGTAAATATATAGCGACGTAGTATTTTGCTTATATTGGGTAGTGTGTTGAAATCTCTGATATTCTGAGGTAGGCTCAGTAACAAGTGTACATTAGGCTACTCATTTCATAGGATAGACTTTTGAGGTTATGAACTGATGTCAATACACAAAGCATGTTAGTTAGGCGGGAGTAAAAGTGTCGATTGTAACATGTGGTACGGTGTCAATTCTAATGTGCTACAATCGATACCAATATTCAAATTACTTAGGTTAGCTCCTATCATGACTGCTTGTTTATAGATTTTGGAAAAAAGAGATGGTAAAGCCAAGACCCCGAAAAACAAAGAGGGGTTTGATATCCCAGGTTATCTTTGAAGAAGCTGCAAAGAAGGTAACTGAAGGTAAACAGTCTATTAGAAAAGTCGCCGAATATCATGGAATGTGTCACGTTTCGTAAAAGCATTAGGGAATAATTCACAACCAAAAGTTGGCTACAATCCCCACAACAACGTTTTCACTGTAGAACAAGGACAACAGCTTGTTAAATATTGTAAAAAAACTGTAGATCTTTATTGTGGTCTTACTAAAAGAGATTTAAGAAAACTTGCGTTTCATTTTGCCAGTCGTAATAACCTCAGCTATCCTGCAAAGTGGAATGAAATTGAACATGCTAGCGAAGATTGGCTTGTAGCGTTTTCAAGGCGAAATCCACAATTATCATTGCGAACACGTCAAGCAACGAGTCTCTCACGCGCCATGAATTTCAATAAAGAAAACGTTAACAACTTTTTTGATAAGTTGTCTGCAGCCATGGAAAGGCATAAATTTGAACCACAAAATATTTATAATATAGACAAAACCGGGGTTACAACGGTTCAACAGCCGACCAAAGTAATCGCTAAGACCAAGCAAGTGGGCTCTATTACTTCACAAGAACGAGGAACACTAATTATCATGTGTTTGGCCGTAAATGCGGTTGGAAATACGGTTCCACCAATGTTCATTTTTCCGCGAAAACATTTTAAGATCATTTTATCATAGACGGACCACTAGCGTGCATAGGATGTGGCAATAAGTCGGGATGGATACAAGGAGACAATTTTCTTGTCTTTATGAAGCATTTCGTAAAGCATACGAAACCCAGCGAAACCAATAAAGTGCTGATCCTTTTAGATAACCATTCCTCACACATGTCCATACCTTTAATAGATTACTGCAGAGCCAATTCAATAACTTTGCTTTCATTCCCCCCACACACTTCCCACAGGTTACCTTTAGACCGTGGAGTTTATGGCCAATTCAAGAAGTATTTTAACAATTCTAGTGATCAATGGATAAAAAATAATCCAGGGAAAGGGATGACGATTTATGATTTGCCCTCAATTGTCAAAGCATCACTACCCCAACCAATATTCTTGCTGGATTCTCTTGCACGGGCATATGGCCTTTCAAAAGAGAAATATTTAGTGAGTCTGACTTGGCCCCATCAACTGTCACCGACAAACCTTTAGTCAATGAAAAAGTAAGCGAAACTATAATAATGATGAGAAATGAAAATACTGGGATTAATGTTACTCGACTAATCACCTTTGGCATCAATCAACCCAGTACTTCTACAGAGAGATGCAGCACAGGAGCACCTATTTCGGAAACAAAAAAATATATAACACCCGAAGATATAGAGCCATATCCCAAAGCTGACGTAAATAAACCAGACAAGGAGGAAGAGCAAAAGGAAAGACGGCTATATTAACAGATACGCCGGAGAAACGTTTAATTGAAGAAAGAACTCCAAAAAAGAAGATGCCTACAAAACGTAATTTTAAAAATACAGATAACAATAAAGAAAATTAATAAAGAAACAGAAAAGTACTAAACCAAATTGATTGTATTCTTCAGAATCAAGTGGCGAAGAAACGTTTTGTTTAGAATGTTGTGGCGCCTATTCTGTTAGCAAAGAAGACTGGTTGCAGTGTCGTCAATATAAGCAGTGGGCACGTTTTAACTGCAATAGCAAAAGCCCCTACTACATTTGCAGAGACTGTGATTCCGGTGAGGATTCTTAGAATGTTTTATTAAATGCAACTATGCAAACATAATATTGCATCTTTTTTTATACCTAAGGCATAAGTTAGTTTGCTAGACGTGTAGTTATTGTTAGTACATATGCATTTTTCTTAGCTAGAATAAAAATCTTCTTTGTTCATTTTGGAAAGTAAAGCTTTTTTAATTTTATGATTTTTTTAATTTTCTTAGCTCTCTGTTACAATCGGCACCGGCTTCATTACAATTGACACCAATGAGGTTTCAATTCTAACACATGTTTGTTGCATACAAATACAGATGTTACATGTCTTTATGATAAACATATTGTTAAACTTGAAAAATGTAATCAATTACACAAATATTCAATATTATGATACCCCTAAAACCGAAATTTTAAATTTTAAATTGTAACTATAAAAAATTATTGTTTAAATTTTGTTACAACTGCCACCGGTCTCCCCTACTATATCTTTACGAAATACCTAATCTGAGTTTCATTTCTCGAGAGACATCTCTTCAAAAGTACAAATGAAAATGAAAAAATAACAGTTACCTCTCGAAAATTTTAATATGACTCAAACTGGTTATTGTATTCATTGCTGGGCAGTTAAATTTCGGTTTATATTCCGGAGGATTAAGGAATTAATAAACACAGTGCGCAATTAAAATTAGTGATGCTAAAGGAGTCGTCGTAAATCAACGAATTCGCAAGTTCTATTTTCGAATCTTGCTATATACTTTTGCTTACTGGACCGTGAAAAATAAAGTCCGTTATTTCAGAATTTTAAAAAGTTTTATGCCGTGCGGGCGGTTATCAGAGTTATTTCAGTCGTTGTGCGTACGTATACAATACAATACTGAAAATACTGCCCACGTCGATCATCTATTAAATACACCATGTATAACGTGCCGAAGAGAGATAACCGGATTTTCCAAAGAAGTAGTAAAATTCTTTGGTTGGTTAATTCTGCACATTATTCCGATACAAATAAGAAACCGAACGAGAAAATAATTCTGGCGCTGTTACTGGCTTGTCTGTAGTACATCAAGTTAATAGTAGAACGTTTATGATGTAGCTTAAATGTTTTCGAAAGTTTCTGACAACGATCACTCATCGCTTTATTGAAGATCGCTAGTTGGAATAATGATTCATAATTCTAGCTAAGTAGTAAAATATTTGGCCATAAATTAACGGAATGCAAGCATCTTGGTTGTAAAATAGACTAACGCGTATTTCTGATTGGTTATACAACCAATAAGCAATAGGAGAATACACGTAATAAGTTGTTGTTGTTAACACTTTCAAAAACCTACAAATTAAAACTTTTGCAATCAGTTTTAGAACCTTGATGTTGCAAATGTAAAATATGTGCTGTACCACGAATACTATTTACTACTTTCTCAAGGGAATATCTAAAAAAACTCCTGGAAGCATAATTTAATAACAGCAGTTATCAAAAAACATCTATGTATAGAAATAATTCATAAGGCCGGCGAACATTGCAATATATGTGTCTGCCGTATTCAACATAAATGAATTTTTCTTAAAGACCTACCTACCAAGCCAAACAAAACCAATGTTAGGATGTACGGATGTAGTACTATAGCCCTCGCAGCAAAACAGTCGACTTTTGACAACGATAATGTTAAAATCATACCAACACAACTTCACATTCAGCAAATGCATAGTAATATCAAATCTAGTGACATTTCGTCCGCATAGGATTTCTTCAATTAGAGCGTTGCCTGTTGCATACATAAGGTAAGTTGTCAACGCACTTACTTGACATTTGTCATTTTGACGTTCTATTTAGTATTTATAGTTTTCGTATTTTTTTAACCATAACCTAACTATATATCTGTCAAACCATATGATATGCTTTGTAATGCGTGGCAACCATGTCATGAAGAAACGAAATGTCAAAAGTCGGTTATTGATTTGCAAAAACTATAAAGAACTCGTTGAGTATATTATGTTTAGCATTCCACATCATAGATGGCAGGGCAGTTAGCGTAAAGTTAGCAACATTACCATTATCTTAGTAGGTTCACATGTTAATATTGTAATCCAAATACGTGTCTGTTATTTATTCAGAACCCCTAACACACAAAACTGAAGACAATTTTCTCTAAAGGTGTAATTACAAAAAATAAATATACTTAACAAAATTGTTAGATTGTTAAAAGTGCTACTACAACATTACAATTGTCGTAAATTGCATATGGTGAAAATGCTTTAAAATCAGGTGTCTTTGAGTAACGTAAAAGGTACCGGATGAGCGCAGAAGCGGTTTGTCAAAAATAACAATGACAGACGTTAATATGCCCATCCTACAGGTGATTAAGTGTGAGTTGCTAGCTGAAGAATTGCAGATTAATCTAGAAACACTTAATCCAATGCTGACTAATTAATTGGGTATGAGATACATTACTGCAACGTTTGTGTGTCGGATCTTGACAGATGACAGAAACCGCGTCAGTCTGATATTGCGACAGACCTCTTCTTCAAACGCGAACGTGTTTCAGAGAATGCAACCCCGAAATAAAACGTCAGAGCATGCAATGGAAATCCCTGGGTTTAGCGTCCTAAAAAGACACGCATGTCGTGGTCATATTTTAAAGTCATGCTGGTGTGCTTTTTTTTCGATATTCGAAGTCCACCATGAATATATTTAACAAGTGCAAAATATTACGTAATAGAATCCAGTGGCTTGAAATAGTTGAACTAAAACAAAAAATACCCTTATTACCTTAATGAGTGAAAGCTTAGATCATATATATTACATGCGCTATCATCATATCAGACTATATAATACGTTACTGTTTCCAACATGTGCAACCTACGATTTTCGAGCTATTACTTTCTTGCTTATGAACATTACATATAGCTATCCTTTATCTGATCACACGTAGAACCGGAAACGGAGACGCAAGTGCAATCCGTGCTATTTTTTATGGGACGAATGCGATTTCGCAATTGATTAGACTGATTGTCGTTACTGTCAATGTCAGCTGTTGTCTATAAATGTCTATGAGCCAGCTATTTACCTCTTCTGCGTTGTGAGGGAATTGTGTTTTCTTGTTATTTAGGTTTTATATAAACGAATCAAGATGCAAGATTTTAAATATATCGTCAGATGCGATTGTTAAGGCAGTTAAGTCAGAGTTTTGAACATGTTTTAAAATAAACGACAATAAATGTAGACGAATTTGTATGTCTTCTACCAAATGTTATTCTATTGCAACACGTGTATTATGCCATTGGTTGTAACATTGAGAAGTAACCACCTTATTTATATTTTGTTTTTTAGTTTTTTAATGAACCTAACGCTCTTTGCACAATCTTCAATAATGACTTAAGTCCGTGTATATAAACAGAAACATACGAACAGTAACAAACAAATTAACATAAAAGCACAACTGCAAATATTACTTTTTATTCGCAACATAATATTAAAAATTGAGTTAACACGACGGATCTTAAGAGGACTTAAAAACACTTCACTCTGCACAAATATATACAAACCATACGTATTTCAATAACATCCTATTTTTTTTTCTCACAGTAATGCTAAACTTTCTTCTTGTTCTTCATTAAAGGATAAACATCGGAAATTCCTCAACTTGTCATTATTCTTATGAAAATATGCAAGCCGTTTTGAAAATAAAAGGTAACAGATCCTTTTTTAAAACTGATATGGCAACTTTGTTTTTATATGCATTTACCAGTTGTAACTTTTCCCATTGTTTCTAAATTTATCGTTTAAAAGGATACATCCTGAGCTAAGGTATTTTTGTACCGGATTCTTTAATATCAACTTTAGTATAACGTCCATTCACTTGAAGATTTTAATTAACCATAACATGCCTATCTCTGCGGCTATTATTTTTATGAATGGAAATTGTTTTCTTGTTTTTAATCACCAATAAATCACCAACATACTGCAGCTGTCTATTAAAAATTCAAAATTCATTAAAAATATGTTATCATCTGGAAATTTACTTTAGAAATTATTGCTACGAGTTTCGAGTGGCAATAATCGAATTTGATCGCCTTGCCTGTATACTTTTTTCCTTCATAATGTTTTGTATTCTCGTTCTTTTCTACTTAGCTTAGTATCACCTTTACTGTTTCTTTTATTGGTTAGTGCCGGTGATTCAGTTTGATTATCGTCTTAGAAAGGTTGTCCATGTTGTTCTGAATATCCTGGAGCCTAGCGATACCCATGATTATTTGTTCACATACTTTTCTTGAAAAGAAAATCTGAGAAAATCTGGATCGGCCATGCTGTGATCTGTGCTGAAATCTAAACCTGTACTGCTATGATTTATCTCTTCAGCTTCTATAATGTGTGCATGCAA
>JARFOC010000194.1:285528-296830 GCA_031763485.1 Osmoderma eremita | reverse complement strand
AATCAATTTGTGTGGTGTGGATTTCCCGATACTGCGTATTAGTGATACCAGCCCACAGTCCTTGCAATTCTTTCACGCAGATGCAGGTTTTAGCGCGGAGAATTTGAAACGCTCGTCCTAGTTTAAGAACAGACTATAGTGTAGCGGGAATATTTGTTGATCACCACCTCTACTGGTGTAATTTTAACACACTTCAGAATATCATATCGATTTGAAAATTTTCGTACTAGCATATCCAACAAGAAAACACAATATTCATGCAATTTCGAGCAGACATGACAATGAATTTGAAAATACCATGTATTGGTTGTGAGCCAGTACATCAAGATTACGTCAAAAAAATGGAAGCATGTGATTCTTGCTGAAACGCAAAAAGAGAAAGCACTAGAAAGGAAGAAAATGAAAAACACCTATTATATTTCTAGTCATTTCCAAAACTTTATCTAACATTGGTTGCCCATAGGAGAATTTCACATAAGGTACGCATGCTACGCGCACGTATGTGTTTACTACGTAAGCTATACTGCTACATAAGATTGAGTACACAGATATATGTAAAATGTACGCATGTATATGTTGGAGTAGGGACGAGGCAGAGAGAAGAAATTATCGACGTTTCCGGGAGGATAATATGCGCGCAATAAATCAGTCTGCCAGACCCAGACAGCCTTTGATACATTCTATCTACACATCTTTATTTATTATATCGTAAAAATGCCCCGTTACGATGATTTATTTACAGCCCTCGCCCCGATATCTACCTGCACCATCTACGCCATCCCGTTACCATAAACCGTGAATCCCCATTTCCTCCCATTCCCCCCATTTACATCCATATAATTTCCTCCATCGAGTGGCGCCCCAGTTCCATATATATTTATTATTATGCAAAAACATTATTAATTTCCCTCCACCGCTCTGCCCTGCTCTGGTTATTAATGGCGTCGCATTAATAACATGCCGTTTCGAAAGTTAATTATCCAGCGCTACGATTATCATAACCACGCATTGTAATTTAGATATGATATTCAAATTTGAAATTCGGTGCCCCTAAATGAGAGTGAAGATATCATACTTCATATTTTATGTTACATGAGTTATGGAAAACAAATCGTTCGGTTACATTTTATACTCGCAAATATTTAGTCATGCGTACAATCAGTTCAGTTTAACAATTTAATATACACGTCTGCTCACATCGGAACAGAGGATTCCTTTGTGAATGGCAACCGCGCATTCGAGTTCCACTGACAACGAGAGATATCCAGTCGCAGTGTGTAAATTAAGTAATGAGACTGACAACGTAGCGTTTGATATGGCAACATGGGAAGGACGGGATGTGGAGGGGCGACAAGTTGACATTGTAATACGCGTTCAGTGCAAGTTTGAATTCGATCAAGTCATTTAGTTGTCTGTTGTCGTTTTTTTCCATGGACCCGGTTTTCGTAGTGCGTTCTACAAACGAAAGACATTAATTTCGAGCAACAGTGTGCTATCAGGTTTTGCTTCAAACCTGGGCAAAGTGCAACAGGAACTTTTGCAAAACTATAGCAGGCCTAGATAGACAGTCTTTTTTGTCAAAAGCCCAGGTTTTCCGGTGGTTTAAGGCAACTTCAACTGCAAGAACCGATGGCAATATCGGCAAAATTCGCGATCTTGTGCGTTCAGATCGTCGGTTGACGGTCAGAATGATCGGGGAACAGTTGAGAAGAAACTGACTACAGATCTTGTTGACAAATGAATACCTGCTGTAATTGCAACTATGACTGTATAGCCAATGAAGTGTAAAGCGTTTTATTTCTTAAGATGGTAAGGGTATCTTTTGTTTTAGCTCTATCAAAATTTTGGATGAAAATAACTTTTATACCATTTCGCCTTTTTCTGCACAAGTATTTGTTTATACATAAAACTTAAAATCGTTTCAAAAGGTGAGAAAATGAAAAGTAGAATGAGTATATTACTCCACCGCCAGTATGCGGGGCGACTTCAAAAAGCTAAAACTAATATTTAGATTTCAGAAATTACAAGTAATGGACCAACCAACTACATATAGTAGCTATATGAAAAGTTAAATATTAAAGTAAACTGTAAATTACTCATTTCCCCAAGAGGTGTGAGAAAAAAATAATAATTTTAAACCAATAATTATGAACGATATAAGGGCACAAAGCAAAAAGAAATACTTACGCAGATATACTGTATATACTTCAAGGTGCAAGTAGAAACTTATCATTCACGCAAAATCGAATATAGTTGATTTTGACGGGTAAAAAATTACGAATACACAATATAAAGTGTACAGTCAAGCAGTATGTGAAAATCTTCTTCGAAAACAACAAACGTCAAGTAACCAAAAAGATCATTGATGATGAAGCCATGTCGCATTTTTAATCTACACATTGCACTGTAGAGCGCATGAAACATTAATTTAACATTAGTTGAATGAAGATCCTTTTTTATGGGAGCCGATTGACATGAATTCGCCGGAAACACTTCAGTCTCTTGGCTTTATGAATTTGTCTCCCATTATTTTGTACCTATTTCCTATTCCACCCATTCCAAAATCCTTGTGCCCTCTGTGCAGGTCCTTGGCCGGTCGATCTATATAGTCCTCGGGCTTCATTTTTGGTTTCCCAAAGATTGTCTGTTTTCTAGAGGCTTAGACGGCCATGTCAAACACGCGGCCCACTGAGCATTTTCCTGCGGCCCGAATCAATTTTGAAAACAGCCAGATAATGTGACCCGCGAGCGTGTAAAAAACCGGTTTTGAAGACGCACGCGCTGCAACAAGTCCATACACGTATCACGACCGTTTGCGACGACCGACGTAAGTTGCCTGTTGTTGTATATGTGATTTTAATGAAAATTAACTAGTTATATTAAAGCTTTGATAATATCCTATATTAGGAAGACAGTTTTCAGAGAAGTTTTCTAACATATATTTTGTATATGTAAGTTGGTTTTAATTAAAACCATCATAAATAAAATTATAAGAGAGTAAATGTTTTTTGTTTATTTATCGTTATGCAGTCCGAAAATAAAGTACTGTTACGATTGGTATAAAATGGAACAAATAGTGACTTCTATGTTTAGGAGGATGGACTAAGGTGGCCGTACTCAACCTAAAGCCAGATGTGATCTGGCTTGTTCCAGAAAGTTCTATCGCGCGAAAACACAGATGACGCTATCTGAAGATTCTGGAAAGAACTGTCGAGAAATCACAATCCGTATAAAAGCCAATACCGCTCGATTGAGTTCAGTCAGTGTTTAACCTGTCTGTTTCAAAGCCAAGTGGAAGTAAGAGGAAACTTGTAGATGAGCATCGTAACTTTTAGGAGAAGTGGGAATTACAGTTTTTTTGCTGTGAACTAAAAGACAAAATTATTTTCTTGATTTATAACAGTTCAGTAGGTGTCCCAAAACTATATAACATAAAACGTCACTATGATAGTCATAACAAAGTTTGACAGGTATACAGGCACGATTAGAAACGAAAAGTTAAATAAGTTAAAATCACGGTTAAAAGATCAACAGCTTATGTTTACACGTCCAAAGCAAGAAAACGAATCTGCCGCGCTACGTACTGTCGGAGTTGATCGCAAAACACTCAAAACCATTTGTTGAAGGGGAATTATAAAAGAGTGTCTTGTAAAGGCCGCGTGAAGGCTTTTCAAAATATATCCTTGTCCTGGAATACTGTCGCTGAAAGAGTTACTGAGTTGGCTGCCAATATAAGTGATCAAATAAAAACAAAATCAGACTCCATCATTGCATTTTCAATTGCCTGTGACGAAAGTACAGACGTGTGTAGTGTGGCGCAACTCGCTGTTTTTCTTTGTGCTGTTGATAGAGATATCAACGTTTATGAAGAATTACTGGAATTAGTACCATTGCATTCACATAGGATGTGATATGCAGTCTCTATAGTGCCTTCACTCAGTCTACAGCTTGGATCCTCAACTTTCCCCAACCCCAACTTTCTGTAGGTGTGCCTTCAGTGCACAGTATCCTGTCAGGAGACCTATTGCTGTACGAAGATGATTCCTGCTAGGATTTAGTAGTTCGTAAGCTATCCTCTCTAATGGCTCTTTCATAAAGGTTTTGCCATGATTTTGCCTGGTTATATTTTTTTCAGTATTCTGGAAAACCCTGGCAGCCCTAAACAAAATTTCTACTGAGCCCACTCTTGTATTCGCTTAAAATATTGCTTGACCGGTAGTTCAACTATTAATTATTATTAATGTTCAGTTATATTAGATCAAACAGGGTAAAAGTGCCTCTCATTAAATCCCCACTGTTGTACGTTCATTGAGACACATCATAGCTGCCGTGCTATGGCAGTGGCTTTGTCGAGTCTTTAACTCGGTTATTGCATCACATTGCATTATTTGTTCTGTTAGCTTATTTTCAACCAATACCAATCACCATCTGGCACGTTCTTTAGTAAATGACAGAGTTTTTGATTTTGCAACTGTTGAATCTTTAAAAGGTTATATAGAAGCACCATAGCTGTCTTTACTAAATCGTTCTGTGATTCCTGCTATTGTGTATTGTTGCTAATTTTTCGGTTATTCATTGCATATCCTAGGCTAAGAGGTGTAACTTTAAGATGACTTTATGTTGATTTTTTTAGGTACTTCTTTTTTTGATAGCATATCAGTGATACACTTTACACTTTATTAAATGATAATTTGGTAGTCATTATTTTAGGTATCAATATGCTGTAATAGAAAACCTGTTATTCTGTCCGGTTTAATAATGATAACCACTGCGAACATTTTGCGATTTTTTACTTTCTCGGTAGCTATTTCTGTATCCGAGGCAATCTTCTTCTATAAACTACCGCCATTAAATTAACTAACGGCACGGTAAACACGTAACTAGTTTTCTTTAAGTACGTCATAGCGGAAAAACTTCATTATAAGATACCATCAAAATTGGTTCGCTCCGCTCTTGCACAATGTTTACTTTCGCTTCCGTTGAAACAAGCTCCATCTCCCTTCCGCCAACCCCCTAGAGACCCATTTAATTATCACATCTGCGTTCGAGCATAAAATTCCCGAAGATTACGCCACTCGGATTTATATCCGGAGTGCGGAATACGTGACAAACAGTGCACAGTTCGCTGGGCGCGATGACTTAATATGCACGCAAACGTGCCAGCGCGAATGCTTCCGCGTCGGTTTGTATATTGTACCTCGGCTTTTGTATTGGAAATTGACGTGCTCTCGTAGTGTAAATTATTGATGTTTTTTATGAAAACAAATTGAGTCGAAATACTTTCGATTTAGGATGTTTTGTTAGACTCTATTTAGAAAACTATAATCTACATTAAAAGTGAATCTAAAGGAAAGTTGAAATACTGTAATAAAAAAGTAATAACAATTTTTTTAAATAGTTGCATGAATAATAGATAATAAACATATTACTTACTTAGGCCTGAGCTTTTAAAAACTTTCGGTATAAAGCTATGTTGGAGTTGAGTTTGGATGTGTAGGGTCTTTCTTCCATGTTCATCCATTGTTTCCTATCCTCTGCTTCCTGTTTCACTTCCTCCTATTGTACCCTTCTCCTTTGCGCAGCTGCTCTGGCTTCATCCTTCCAGCTTCTTCTAGGTGTTTCCCATTTTCCAACCTCCTTAGCTTCGTAAACTTCTTTCACCAACCTCCCTTCCCCATTCCCATTACATGTCCAAGCCACAGCAGTTGTGCGTGTTCTAAAATTGTTTGAACATGATCGATCTTTAGATTTTAGAACTTTATCCCTTCTTGTTTTCCCTTCAATTGTTCTTAGGAACTTCATTTCAACACTTACCAATCTGATTTCTTGTCTCGTATTTGTTGTCCATGATTCACTTCCATACTGCCATATGTTGGCTTCATTAATTTTTTTTGCAATTTCGGTTTTTATCTCAGTGGAGACTTCTTTTTTTGCATAGGAAATTGAAAAATCCACCCGTGTTTGATATCCTGCCGTTAATTTCATCATCCAACTTTTTTTAATTTTTATTACCAATCCTAAATACTTATAATTGTTTACCTGTTGTAATTCTTCGCCTTCAATTTTTATATTGTCTTTTTCTTCATTTCTCCCTATTATGATGGTTTAGATTTCTGGACCTTAATCTTCATATTTCTTTTTTTAAGTTCTTTCTCAAACACCTTTAATTTGTGCTGTAGCTGTTTTTCTGTTTCTCCCAAAATTATCAAGTCGTCTGCGTTGCATAATTCCGTTAGTGTTATTAAATTCATCCTCCGATATGCTACTTTATAGGTCTTCAGTTTTGCGCTGCATTTTTTAACTACATCATCAAGAACCAAATTAAATGGTAGTGGGCTCAATATGCTCAAGCCTGTTCTGCTGGTAGAATTTGTCGATTTTCCATTTCTAATCCTTATATAGTTCTTTTCAAAAGATTGAACAACTCTCGCACGCCTGACCAATTTGGTAGTTCTTTATTCGTGATTACGCAACCATTTTGTTTGACCCTCTTTGCTCCTTAAACCTATGTCTACAAACTTGGTTACTAAACATATGCCCAATCCATAGGAATGGTGATACTGCTGACATTAACAATTACAAACATGAGTCTGTAATTTAAAAATCTTTGCGCGGTTTGGTGAAATAGTTCCCTAACTATCTCGCAAAAATGTCTGAATCTCATGTATGAGAGGATATATAACCACATAAAGTCATTTTTGTAACACTTCCAGTACGAGTTTCTTCCTACTGCATCCACTATCACAATTCTTGCAATACTAACTCAAGATCTTTGTGAATCACTAGATCGGTTCGACACCATCCTTCATGTCATCCTTCTTCCTTTCTAGCAAGTTCCTAGTAGAAAATTCCATATTTATTTTTAAATTCGCGCGGAAACTCAAAGTCAAACACCTCCATATTTATGTACGCTAACGTGAATTTGATACCGATTTTTCAACGTATATCTGACAATGCGCGGGCGGTCGCTATATGAATAGATTATCCCCTTATGTGTTTACGCTCTGCTCTTGATCCGCGCAGTTTATAATTCGACGGAGTGGTTTGTTAATACCCTTCATTTGGCACATTTCCAAATTCCTTCGTATTAATGCTAAAGCATCAATTTCGCTAAGCTTAACTGACGTAAGTTCTTTCAGTTTTACGTCCCTGACAAAGCTTCGCTACAATTGCCACAATAAATTTTCAGACATGTGTAAACAAAAAAGAAACACTTTAGCTGGTATCGAATTGCTTGCGGAAGTATTTTCTCCAGCCAAAAATATAATTAAACCCATATAAATTCATGATCTGTCTCCCGCTGAAGAAGGTTTTGAAGATCAAAAGCTAACCAACTTAAAAGGCCTCAATCTATATGTTCTGTTGTGTTACATATGTCTTTCCAAAAAATCTACCAAAACAAGTATTTCTTATGTATTATTTCGCATGGAATTTTGAAACATAATCTTATTCGTAGTTATTACAAGGAAGTGGCACACAAGAATACAAAAGGCGATCAACTTTTGGAATATAATATCTGTCTGTATTCCTTTGTTTCCTTAAGCCGCAATTAACAGCCAGGGTTTATAGCAATTTAATAAACGTCCTTGATGCTCATACATGAAAGCCCCTGCTTTCTCAAGTCTCCGAAAAGATCTCTGAGAACGCCGCTGTTTCATAAATGAAGAAGTAGAGCGGATATAATCGAGTACCTCCAACGAAAGGAAATATTACTGCTAGCAGAAATAACAAGTGCTTTTCTGTACGTTTCATAACATATTAACTCCGACATTTATGCGCTATATTTTTTTCCTTCTAGAATAAGATCATTAAAAAATACTGAGAAGTAGCGAAAATAAAATGTACATTGGACAAAATGAATTTTAATTTTCTGTTCATGGTTGACAATCCGTTTCCTTAAATATTATTTGTTGTTGTTTTTGTGCATTATCCAAATACGCTCTCCACTTAACAACTCAAAGTGAAGTGAAGTCATTTCTTGGCTATCTTTTATTGACTTGTCACGGGTATCTTTGCGTCATTATTATGTAACAAACAAATAAATGTTAAGTTTTTGCAATTCATAATGTGAGGAAGCTCAAAGGCAAATTCCCGCTTATTGAGATACATTCTGCAGCTATTAAAACCTGAGAGTAGGGGGCAAAATCGCAATCAAAATGTGGTAACGTTGTTCTTACATTTGGTTCAAAATACCAATATTGATACAATAAAAAATAGAACATTCTTAAAAGATTTTCAAAAAGCGGCCACACTTTCAGGTCGATGCGATATGTAATGGAATAGAAACAGCAAAAAGAAATCTTCCGGTTTGTGCTATTCAAAACCGGCGGAAAACTTTTAGAATTGCAAAATCCAAAAGGGGAAGAAATAAGGGAAGTTTCCAAAAAGGTGCGTGAGAAGTTATTCGGTGATTTTAAACTCTCTGTCTCGCTAATTACGAACAAAAACAGCGAAGATCAAACAGTAAAGTCGTTAAAAGTAGAATGTTTCAAGTATCAATAAACTAAACCAGGTATAATATAAAAGGGAATATATCAGATATTAATAAATATCGACCTATATCAATATTGCCAAACTTGGCTAAAATATTGGAACAGCTTATGTATTACACCATTTATCGAAATGTTCGACCATTTATCTCATTGAAACAACATGGATTTATATCTGGAAGATCCACCACAACTAATCTTGTTTCAATGCCACAATTATGTTGTGTCCTGGATGATGGTGGTCATGTTGACTTTGTATATATGGATTTTTCGCTGGCCTTTGACACTATTGACCATGAAATTCTCCTCTACAAACTGAACTCTTTTGGCATGTCACCCAAACTATTGCATTTAATTAAATCTTATCTGCAACACAGAATATATTATGTACATTATAATGAATTCCGATCACGTGAGGTTCTTGTTACGTCTGGAGTACCACAGGGCTCCATTTTGGGGCCGCTACTCTTTATGCTCTTTTTAGATGATTTGTTGGTGACCTTACAATACGAGACTTTGCATATACCGATGACGTTAAAGTGTTTTCCAGAATTGACACCATCAATGACGTTGGCAGGCCTCAGAAATGCATTGATTATGTATCTGCGTGGTCGCTCGAGAATAGCCCGATATTAAATCCTGCAAAATGCACTCATGCTACCCTTACTCGTAGGATAAAGGCTATTCCTTCGTCGCACAGCATAGGCGACCATCAAGTTCCTTGGGGCTGCTGTTTGATAATCAATTCTTTTGAAGGTCATATTCGCCAGATGTGCTTGTCTAGTGTAGCTAAGCTCGGATTTATTATTAGATCTTCAAAGTACTTTACTTACTGAGGACGTTATACTTTGCAGATGTTGTGAACTGACTTGAATATGATCTACCGTATAGTATCCCTATTATCAATGTTATCAGAATTCAATTGAAAGAGTGCAGCGAAGATTTCTGAAGTTTCTTTCGTTTAAGATTGATGGCGTATATCTTGTAAGGAATATAGACTACAACTTGCTATTCCAACGCCATCGGTTGCAAAGTCTCTCTGAAAGAAGAGAATTTCATAGTGCGCGTTTTCCTTTCAAACTCACACATGGTCAAATACAAAAGCGATTACTTTAACCAGTACTTGCCCTTAGCCTTTATGCATGTCAAATAAGAAAAAATCCGTTGTAATCGTGATACCAATATCCAACACTTAGAGGCGAAGTTCCGAAGATAGTGGTCTAGAAAAAGGAGAATAAAGAAGAACTAGGAAAAACAGAGGTAAAAGGTAATTTTTGGGTTTTCACTTGTGGATATATCTCCTTTTGCTAACTTACAATATGTTAAGTACCCCTCACCAATATTATTTTACTGGAAAAACTCTGCAAGCCTGTATTTTAGATTTAATAATTAAGCTTTCTCTGGTTTTAACTAGCGGTAACATAAACATGGTCAAAGTATACTCAAAAATAATATAAATGTAAATTCGTTGAAGCTTTTTTACTATTCCAATATGCATGTGTGAATATTATTTTAAATGAACCCCTGAAACATCTTCGTTCTTAATAACCAGCAACTAGAACTTGTTATACAACATGCTTACGCAGGTAATTCCACATGCGGATACTTTAAGCGAACCAGCCTGTTTATGTAATCGTAAAATTATACGAGTTTCACAGGCAACACACTCAGGTGATATAAAATGAGGATATTTCCTGTAAGCAGGTACGTATGGGAGCGTATATAATCTACAGGCATTAAACTTGGTGGCAGACTTAACCTTAAACTTTATATGCACACCACAAGATACAACGTTGTACGTCGTAGGTTGAACGTATTGGAGCCGTGTCGCTCCGACACGTACATAAAACGTTTTCGCCGGATCCCCAGGGACGAAGCGTCAAATTTACGCGATCGGTTTCGAGGATTACACGACTTACAAGGCTGACGTTTCTTCTTTTTTTTTCTGCGCTGGTAACTTGTCGCCCGGAAATCCGAAGATTGGATCGCATTGATAGGAAAGCGTCGTTCGAATGAAACCGTCCGTCTTACTTTTAATTTTACGGACTTTAGCGTGGACTGGCGACGGGCCGAAGTGGGACGCATATGATGAAAGCGATCGCATCACTCAGTTTTCTTTTACCATCATTTTATAATGGCATCCGTTACGTAAATGGGTATACAATTGAGATTTTATAATCTCGATACGCAATCTGCAAAATGATACTCTCGGAGAATTGGATATTTATCAGATCGTAGCGAAATGTCGTTCTAGATGGCGCTGCAACACTCGTCCGAACGAAACCGAAATCGATAGGAAATCAATATTCAAACGTTGCAAAATAAACCTTCGTCTTACTCGCTTACGCTATTTATCTGCAATATTAAAGTATTTTTAGAGGTCTATATTTAAAAGCCTGTATGTACTTTTCATATTCTCCCTTTTATGTAAGTGTAAATATACTTAAAAAGGAGCCCTCTCTTATCAAGGTGCAGTAGTTATCTCCGTGCTAACAACATGCATTATTCACGTATGCTCAGCTCTCACCGGGGTGCACGGGGACGAAATGCTTATTGGGATTTTGGCAACAAACAAGATGGCCGCAAACCTAAGTACCATACATGGGAGTGAAATTCGAATAGCAGTTTTGGCAACAAAGATGGCCATTAGCCTAAGTACCATACAGCATTGCTACCAACCATTAATAAATGAGAAATAGAATTCCACAATGGATTTAATGTTGGCAATAAAACTATGAAAAACGTAATGTTTAATGTTGAAAATGCGACCAACCTCCAATATTTCTAAATGTGATATTTTGGTAAGAATTTCA
>JARFOC010000194.1:270322-285428 GCA_031763485.1 Osmoderma eremita | reverse complement strand
TTGATGAACGGTGGTGTGAGACAAATTCAACTGTTCCCCGATCATTCTGACCGTCAACCGACGATCTGAACGCACAAAATCACGGATTTTGTCGAGATTGTCATCGGTTCTTGCAGTTGAAGTCCTTCCGCTGCGTGGCTTATCTGCCATCGACTATCTTCCTTCTGAAAATGCCTTAAACCACCGAATAGCCTGGGCTTTTGATAAAACACCTGCTGAAGGCCGGCTGAGGTTTTGCAAAAGTATCTATTGCACTTTGCCCAAGTCTGGAGCAAAACCTGATAGGTAGGGCTTGTTGGGGTCGTTCATGTTCTATAATTTGTAGTTAAAGATTATTTGCAAATTTAGCGATAGTACACTTCGTGCCACCCAAATTTGGAATTATTAAGATTCCATTTCAAGGATTCAGCTGGAAAAAGCGTTAAATAATATATTGCAATCCATAAATTACGAGTGTGGCCAACGGGTACATTGAAGAATCAGTGGCTATCAAATCCAACATAAGTGAAATGATTTTTACAACCAGCAGTAGTAATTCAACTGTTGCAATTGTAAGATCTTCCACAAGCACAAGCACAATTATTAACAGTAAACTGAAAGAAACTATTAAAACGAATATCGAAGAACAAACGCCATTAGTTCTTAATAATGGTACTAATGTAAATATTAGCATTTATAAAAAATAATAATTGTATTCTGTTTATTTCCAAGTCACCATAACTTAGTTATGAAATATTAAAGTTTTTTCACATTTTCAATGTCTAGGCGGTAAATTAGACAGTTTAGTGCACATCAGTTGGCGTTTAATGTCGATCGGCGAAAAAATATATAAATTACTTATAGTTGCTTAATTATAACTACTTAGAGGATCCATAATACTACGCTTGCTCAATTGAATGTTAGGTCTTTACTTAATGGTTACCCCGAATTTAAACAATGAATTTATGATATGGGTTTTGATGTTATAGCAACTAACGAAACTTAGCTAACTCCTAGCGTACCTATTGATAATATAACTATTCATGGTTACAATTTTCTGTACTAACCTAAAGGCTTTATAGAAAAGGGTTACTGACGTTTTAATTTAATTTTTATTCGCTTAATTGGAGGATGTAGGTTAGGTATAGGATACAGTGGCTTAAAATAAATTTAAATTAAAAAATACCCCTTACCAGCTTGTTGAGTAAAGAACTCTGAATACGCATTTCGGCAACTAAGTTGCCATTCTCAGCAGAAAACCACAAAGGAAAAAATATAATGTTTATAGTGGCGTTCTAAGAGCAGGATTGTTCTCGGAGTGTTACGCCTGACATTATATTTTTTCCTTTGCAGTTTTCTGCTGAGGATGGCAACTTAGTTGCCGATATGCGTATTCAGAGTTCTTTACTCAACAAGGTGGTAAGGGGAATTTTTTTAACTTAAATTAATTGGAGGAAACAAATTAACTATCTCCCTGATTGGTTCGTCAAATAGGATTATCCACAGTAATTAGCATATGAATTGTAGCATTTTTTGTTAATAATGTGAAAAAATGAGTTATTAGGTTCTGGTCGCGCATTTGCTAAAAATTTTCCTTTTAAAGTTCATCAAGTATTAAGCTTTAAATATTTGAATAACTGTCTAATTAGATAGTTTTGTTTCCCTTCTTGACAAGAACAACGAATAAAATTATCAATAGCCCAAGTTTCTCAGAAGTACATGATACAGTACAACGTAGCAACAATCAAAATTATAATTAATTACATTAAAAACAAATCACTTACATACATCAGAAATAATCATATAGATGGGTAATGTGTACGAAGGACGTTAAGAACATAAATTGTCAGGATAAATTACCACTTTGGCACTTCCTAGCATGTGCGTTCCCGCGTAGCGAATATTCGTTGTCGGATATAACGGAGCGAGGCGGTACCGCCTGAAATTTAATGGCCCTAAATGAAGTTGATAAGCATTCATGTAGACAAGAAGTATATGCAAATTTTACAATCCCCCCAGGTGACCCGGATCTGTAATGACAACGCGGTATTGAATTCCCGGGTGTCGCTTGTACATCTGAAATTGACCTAGACAATAGGGTTCGTGAATGGTTCCCGCACTCCGCGGGAGACAACATGTTAGGTAGAGGCGAATCACATGGATTGTTTTCGACAAAGAAATACCCACATAAATTGCGATTGCGAATCAAAGGCGAGTTAGTAGGTACAGAGTCCTACCGTATTTATTGGGGATCTGAAGACTCGTTAACAAACTAATTTTACATCCTGTCTACACGCCCTAAGATCAAAACAGGTACGGCGTAGATTCATTTCTTTCAAATAATTTTAGTAATTATTAGTTTTTGAATCCCGTTAGGGCTTCAGCCTCAGTTTTGCTTAGCTTCAGTTTTATTTCTACTTCAACGTCAAGTTTATCTTCAATATTATCTTCCGTTTTCTCCGACCATATTACTTCAGATATTTCCTTCCACAACTGAACAGATTTTTGAGGCTAAGCAAAGTTCTCGGAGCATGGTAATGATTAATGATAAATTATAATAAAATACCAACTTCAACTGAGGGTATCAACAACTGGACACTAACAAGTATCAACTAAGTAAAGCTGGCCTTAGTACCAGCAATTTGACTAGCTACTGTTTCACAGTGCAACTAACTTTTCGAGACTAGTGACTGCGAATTGGTCGCACACTGCTTCACGACGACGATCTATTAACATTTCACTATAAATTGAAGTATTCCATTTATACATATATTCTCTAGAATACTCTAGATACTATCAATTAATTATTCTTTTTGTTTTTATTATTAATTTACAAAGATTGGTTTATTATCAGTTGTTGAATCAAGTAATATTTTATGGAGTAATTAATTTGTTATTATGTGAGCTCTTCGTATGCATACAACCAAAGATAATTCTATTGACACGTTATTTTGATCACAGGTGATTATTTCATGTACATTTCCAGTTAATTCTATTGGCGCATTATTAGTTAAGAGTTTTTGAGGAGTTGGCTAAAGCCAGGTAGGTGCAGTGTTAGCATTATTCTGCAATATATTCCTCTTTGTTTTACCACGCCCTTGTGCGTAACAACACTTATGTATAAACCAGTTGTAAAAGTGATGGTATATAAACGAAAATATTCCAGCGTCGCCTAATGTTAGCTTAATCTTTCAACTGACCTATAACGCTTTGGGCTATTTCATTTCTTACAATGTACATATATGCGCCATCTATTTTTTTTCTCAGTTTTGTTTATTAACAATCAGAGCATCTTCCACAAGCATTTGTGTACAATATAAGTGCTATGAGCTAATTTGATGATATGCACGATAGAAAGGTCAAATATCCATCGACAGAATCCCAATAGAATAGAGCACGTCGTTTGGCCAATTCCTTTTTTATTTGTTTTGGATTCCTTATGCTGGTAAGGCATGCGCCAATTTATTGTAGCGATTTTGTAGTCCGGCGAAATGTTTTTAAGTATTTCTCTACATACTCTTTTCATAAGGAATATGTCAACGCCCACATGTAAGATATAATTGAACACATACCAGGGGGCAGTTGCTATAATTCTCAATGACTAGAATCATTAGATTACGTTTGATCTACTGGAGCATATGTTATGTTTTAGATTATTTGCATTATACCACCCTTCCGCTTTATTTATTGTTATTTTTCCTTATGCTCCAGCTCTTTAAAGAAGATGGTTGCATCATCTGCAAACATTATCGTTTAACACATATCTAGGATCTCAAATATATCATTCACCTGCACTAGAAATAAAATTGGACCTAATCTGGACACTTGCAGTACTCCACGTGCTACTTCATTTTCATCTGACTGTTGGAGCTCTACCATAATAATTCTCGTCTATCCAAAGATACGACTCGAACGACTATAGGGAGTCACCTCTTACACCGTAGCATTCAAGTTTCTTGCAGCAAAACGTAATGATATACGCTATCAAATGCTTTAGATAAGTTTAGTAAGGTTACGGACGTATGCTCTAGTTATACCGTTCAACTACTGCTTCAACCAGCTCACAAATTTCTTTAATAATAGACATGTTCTTACGGTATCCGTATTGTTGGTTGCTAATAATATATGTGCTATCCAAATAACTCCAGAAACGCTTTTTAAGTAGTTCTTCATATATACTTTTGAAATGACGAGGAGGATAGAAATAGGTCGATAAAAACCATTTTAATTTCTTTTTGGAAAGAGGTAAAACTTTAGCCAATTTTAATTCTTTCGGAAATGGACTTTCGTCTATGCATCGATTTAATAGTCTAGACAAAGGTTCACATACATACGTAATTGCTGTGATTTCGCTATAAGCAATAACGACATTATTAAAATTGATGCGATATTTCTATACAAAAAGTACGTCGCGCGTAGGTTTCATCACGCATTCACTAATCATAATGAAAAAATAAATTACATTCCAAGGATTGGCGGCAGACAGATTTTAAATGAAAGGTATTTCGAGAAACATATTCATGGACGCGTATTTTTATGACATAAATCAAGGCACATAAATTCAATGTAATATCGCCAGCATTTCTGCCTTTTCATAATTAAGTTAATAAAACGAAAACGCCACGCCATCTGGGAAACGACAAATACAGACAAAACAAGCGACGCGGCATTTGTACAATTATTCCTCGTTCCCATGAATGTATATTTTGTGTGTATGTATGCATATCATCCGTACATAAAAGGTTACTATGGAAAATTGCAGGAAATTATATTTTTAAATGTTGCACACGTATAGTATTTCTATGCACCAACAATTTCATATCCTTCTGGTTCTCATTTCTTAGACTTCGTGAAAAATAAACAACTGATATTCTGTTCAGAAACAAACTGAAACAAATTCAAGTCGTGGTGGAATCAATGTTTTGCTTTGAGGAACTAAATTAAAATAGACTTAACAACAAAATAAATAGATAAATTCAGATACGTATTTCGGAAATTAACCCAAGAAACAGTTTTTTGTTCAATGAACGTTTTTCTTTATTCAGGAACCGAATGAAAGATATGGTAGATAATAAATGTTTAATCCAAACATATATCTTTTGTATAATATATACGTATTTATTACCAATTTGTAAAACGCTCGACAACGGCGTTTATATAATCTAATGGGAATTATTTAATTAACGACGATAACCATGTGTTTATTAAACTTTAGTTAAAGTGAAATAATATAATATATGGCTGAGTTATTGTAGAGTGTAGTACCAATAATAAATGTATTACTATGGTTATCCAATATTTACTATATACATAGGTTGTTCAAGAGTATAAACACATTATTGGTAACTTTAAAATTAATTGGTTAAATTATTAACACCACAAATTCGATTAAATCAACAAAGGTCACTGATGAGGGTTCAGCAGTCCGAAAAAGCTGTCTGTGCGTGAAGATGTTTGTTGCTATACAATCAGACGTGTTGTATGATCGCAAAAGTATATTTATATATTTTTAAATATATTTATATGCTTTCCATTTGACCGTACGTGCCGGATATTGGCAGAAATCGTTTTCGATTTAGTCATATCGACGTCAACAAGGATTGCATGGTTAACACAGATTTCTATTGACTGATAACGCAGTTATCGCATGGAGATTACGCAACGAATCCGCTGCTGGGCATTAGATGTCTCTAGAGTTTTACGAAAGCTTTTCTTAACGGGCAACCAACATCCCTCCGTCGTACACTGATGAGGGTACAGTAGCCCGAAACAGCTGTTTGTGCGTGAGAACGTCTGTTGCACAATCAGATGTGTTGTGTATATTTATATACATTTTTAAATATATTTATACACTTTCCAAGATAAAAACTATTGAAAATAAATTTGAAATTTAGAACTCGCTTGAAATAAACAACAAAAGTTTATTTGGACATACACCAACAACACTAAAAATAGAAATAATAGATGAATAATAGCACAGGTCAAAACCGAATTTATCAAAATATAGCCTTTACAAAAATTATTTTCTATCTGAAAATTTATGGTCTGCTAAATATCCATGCCAAACAGATAATAACGTTGTACGGAAGTGCACACTAGAACGTTGCCAAATCGGCCCAAGAGAGAAAGTCTACGCGAAAGTGTAGAACGTAAATATACTACATTAACCAGAGTGTTTTTTTTTTAAACATAGTATCATTGAAGATTGTATTATAAATTCCGTTACCATCCTCAACAGCAACTACAAAAAAAGAAGTGTTACATATACTAATGAGAAGGATATTTGGATCTATCTCTATTATTCCAAATAGTTTTTATCTATCGTGATTTTGCGCTTGAATCAAGAAATATTGTATGTCCGATTTCCATTTTCGCAACGTTTTCGCGCTAAAAACCTAAGTGACATAGAGAGTTTTTTTTTATGAGAAATGAAAAATTTTATCTACAATAGGAACGCCAAGCGGGCAACCGGATTCATAAAATCTAATTCATAGAGTCCACGTACAGATGTAAATGTAATAAAACCTTTGTTCCCTGTGCTCTTTTACGACTTTAATATGGCTTTTCATTTTTACTCGCGTCGGCACTCGTTTCCCAGGTAATGAAATAAGCCATGCGATATGCAAGAAACGCAACAAGAGGAGTTAGTCTCAACAAGACGGCTAACTTGAAACTCATTATAGATAACGATCTTGTTATTAGTATTCTTGGAATAACTAATGGCATGTATGAAGTATCTACATCAGCAGGAACGTTGTTATGTAAGCTATTGATTGTCGAAGTTCGCTTCTCTGATTCGCTTGTAATTGTGTTTGCAAAGAGCTTTGGCCCGATCTTAAAATAATCGCAATCCAAGTTATAACTATCCTGAAAAAGTATGATATACATCAATCAATGCCATTATTTCAACTGTGTGTGTGTGTGATACATAAAAGCAAAACATAGGTCACCAACTGAACAGTAAACATACAAATTGAAATAAACAAAAACACACTACATATCACTTTTCATTTCCACCACATAATCATTAATCGTATAATGTTCCTTCTGGATCAGTAATTTTTTTGCTACAATTTTGTATGCTTCAGTCGACAGGCCTTTTAACTCACGCGGCAGCGGATTATATAATTTAAGCCCGCAATGGTCGACTGGGCTTTGGGTGCACTTGAGCCTGTGGTACACTATTCTAAGGTTTTCTCGATTGGGAGTTGCATAAGGTCTACATTGGACAGACAAAGAGGTCTTTAGAAACTAGGTATAAAGAACATTTTTCACACTACCGCCACGGGAGGCCTGATATGTCTGTAGTCGCAGAACATATAGCAAAAACGGGACATAATATAAATATAGATAATTTAAAACTAATGAAATCGGTAAACATGGACGCCCGAGCTAGATGCTTACGAATCGATTTGTATTAAAAATAACAGAAACCTCCTAAATCGCGAGGAAGCGCCTCTATCTTTCTCAGCGCTAATTGATTTATTATGAGCGGTTAAAAACGTCCTCTTGAGACGGCGTGCGGTCCTTTCTTAGAATTCTCCCATTCAGGGCGGAGTGGGTAAAATGTTGCATGTGTTTTTTGGGGTAGGTAAAGAGAGTGAAGGGAGAGGAGAAAGTGGTGCATGTTTCTAGTTTAAGCGATTTCCGCAGCCATTCGGTTATTCGACTTGATAATGGGAATCCACGTATTCCCGAAACACGTGTCGTCCCGAATTAATTAATACTTTGTGCGAGAGGAGTAATCCGAACAGTGTGTTTACAAAAAGAACTCTAAAGAAGAAATTTGTTTAAAATCCTTATAAGAAATATCAATACCCACAAAACGAATAGATAATATTTGTTGCACGGTCTTTAAGATGTATTTCATTCTCTTTACAAAAAGGGAAATCCGTCCTACCGTTCTAAATCAACACTCATCCTCAAATATTGAACAGATGCAGCTTTTATTTATGTTCCTAAGGAAACGTCATCCGCGTATACGCATGGAACGAATAGTTCCCGGAAGTAATTACGATATCTTTACAACCGCTGTTATACTTAAGTGTTTATTCTAGCATGTCCAAATACAAGACTTAAAGGGTACTCGACTACTTCGATGTGCAAATGCAAAGGAAGGAAGGTAAATATTGCTACTGGAAGTCGCATTACCGGAACATCCCATGCGCGAAGAGTAACTTTAGTAATAATTATAAGGTTCCACACCTCATTCGTTATGCTAAGATGTGCTCATTATACCGAGTTTGATGAGCAGGCGGATGTTGGTGGTAGCTTTTCCAGGTTGTAGAAGTAAATACGGAAAGGCGTATTTAAAGGAAAAAGAAATAAATCAATTGAATCAGAATAAAATTTTTGAATTGTATCAAAGCCAAAAATCAGGTCAGAGTATTATATTTATGTTGTGTTACGGTAAAATTTCCAGTAAGTTGATTAGGGGGACATTTTAGGTCACCTAAACAACCCGACAGTCGGTTATTCGACTTAGGGATCCACGTATTCCCGAAACAAGTGTCGTTCCGAATTAATTAATACTTTGTGCGGGAGGAGTAATCCGAACAGTGTGTCTACTACTCGTAACTTAACCGGCTGCCCCAATCTTCTAATATCGAAGTTGATAATTTCTTTAAGCAACTTCTGGAAAAAATATTTTAATAAAACAATAGATATAACGACGTGAAAATTAATTCCTTTCGTTTGCTAAAAAAAAATACGTTGGTTGATGTATTGAAAAACTATGCGTAAATACATCTTGGAATAACTGTCAATAGTTTCCCTTGTCAATTTCAAATTTGCAAACAAATCGAAGACGGAAGCACGGGGTGGGGGAGGTATAACAACTTTCATCAATCGCCGCTTTTCCTCTTCCCGCCGATCGCTGTGTTTCGTCGACTAAAAAAGAATAAATCCAGAAACTCCCCGTTAAAGGTAAGTCAAACGAAGGATCGGCCGTCTATTCGCTTTTGTAACGGTAACGGCTGGGTTGGGCGAATTGTAGGGCGTCGGTATAAGGAGCGGGTAAATTCGCTCCGATCAAAGGCGATCAGTAATGGAAACTGACATCTCAGCACTTATTCCGTTTCATCGTAACAGGAAATGAGATACCGTATTCGACTTTAACGTGCTTATTTCTTCAGAATCTTATCTTAGCCGGCCTCGGGTCGCTCGGATAGTCCTATGTAGTTATACAGACTTTAACAGTGGCGTATCTACTCGACCAATAAGAAGGCGCAAATAAGCGGTACAGAAGAAAAGTGGGACTAATTTAGGTGTATGCCGAATGTAACATAGAAAACATTAAGAGTAGAATAGCTATGCCGGTTCTGGCCCAAAATCCCATAAGGTTTACAGAGGGGGTCTAAAAGTACATTTCCTCCATCTTGGATTGCGCACATCATTCAATTACAACGGCTACCCGTTACAATTAAACGGTTATCTGTCATAATTAAACGGTTAACTGTTATAATAGAACAGCCACCCGTTGCAATTGAACGGTTAGCTGTTATAATTGAACGGCTACCCGTTACAATTAAACGGTTATTTGTTATAATAGAACAGCCACCCGTTGCAATTGAACGGTTAGCTGTTATAATTTAACGGCTACCCGTTACAATTAAACGGTTATTTGTTATAATAGAACAGCCACCCGTTGCAATTGAACGGTTATCTGTTATAATTTAACGGCTACCAGTTACAATTAAACGGTTATCTGTTATAATAGGACGGCTACTCGTTGTAATTGAATGATGTGCTCGTGCTTCCCTATCTCTCTCGCACTCCACGTGAAATCCAAGATGGAGGAAATGTACTTTTAGACCCCCTGTGTAAACTGTATGGGATTTTGGGCCAGAACCGGCATAGTTATTCTACTATTAAGTGTTAATATTACGTCTTCATAATGGTTAGAAACGATGAACACGTTGTTAGCCATAGTACCCTTTCTAATGCAAGCGCATTCGTTTTCAAGATCAGAAAAATTAATAATAAGGCCGTGAGGTGTCTAAATTAAGTAATGAGACTGATGCTTTTAAATATTCTTATTTGAATACAATTACAATTCAACGTTGTCTCCCTCAAAATAACTCCCTTGGGAAGCCACACAGCGTTGGAGACTGTTATTCCATTCGCCATAGCAGTGCTGGAACGCGGATATTGGAATCGCCTTTACCTGGTCGGTTACAGCCCTTTAAATATTTTCGAGTGTCCCAAAATGATGTTCCTTCAGATGAATTTTCAATCTTGGAAAGAGGAAAAACTCACATTGACTCAAGTCAGGTGAATAAACAGGCTGAAAATTCATTATATACTTTTTATGATTTATATATTTATGAAACATTATGTTACGTTTTTAAGCACAAAGAAGAATTTTCGCTTTATAATTACACTCATCATTATATGACCCGCACTACTAATTATCTCATGCCTCCTCCTCACAGAAAAGCCATTTTTCAAAAAAGTCCCTACTACATTGGCTGTAAATTGTATAATCATCTTCCTAATTATATAAAAAGTGCTACAAATTTTAACTTATTCAGAAAGTTGCTTAAGCAGTTTTTATTAAGCATTTCGTGCTACAATTTAATTTTTTTTTTTAGTATTGATTATAGTATTTTCTATATATAGTACTTATTATTATATTTTGTATTTTTGTGACTTATTTCAGGCATATACAGCATATTGTTGTTATTATGTATACTGTTATTGGAATAAATTATATTATTATTATTATTATTATTATTATATTAGATTAAAATATTTTTGATTTTGGTATCAACCCTAACGTTTTAACTATTTAATTATTCATATAAACATATGAATAGTTAAAACGTTAGGGCTTTTGTATATTTCAAATTGTGTAGTTTCAGGGCTTTTATTATAAAAAATTAGAAAAGTCGATACTTAAAAACCGCAAATTGTCTATCAAACATAAAAGTAATATTAATACAAAATCACTGCACTACACATAAAATCACAATACTAAATAAAATAATATATACAATGAAAGGAAGAACTGTATACAATATTTGCTTAATCGTATATGATATAAATAGCGTTGATAATATCGAAGAATACAACTCGCAAGGAACGCAAATCACATCGATAAATTACCAAAGAAATTATTGAGTAGGATTGGCAGGATAGCTTTCATGAGATAAAAACACTACCAGCGTCATCGTTTGATACTTTCAGATACTAAACGTGTGCTAACAATACCTTAAAAGACTTGTCACCCCAGGGTAAGAACTGACCCGATATATTATGTTTACTCTATTTGGATAGGTAAAATTGAAATTATTAGAGAAGTACATATTACGTCGCATGCGCAATAGACGCTTTTTGGATTGGGTTGCTGTTGATTGGTTGATAGTTTCCAAACGCTAACAGGAATTAGTTTTCTTTTTAATATCGGGCATCTAACGATGATGTGATATGTACTACTTTAAAATAAGTTGGTCACCTTGGCATACATTATTGGTGTATAAAAATAAATTTTTCATTACAAATAAGTCTTTTTTACCCTTTAATCAATTATCTAGATAAAGAATTACTGGGTAAAATTATAAATGTGACTTTACTAAAAAAAATCCGCTTCGGAAACAGTAGTGCAAAAAGTGGAAGACTTAATGCGATTAGTACGGACGAACCGGCGCTTAGAGGACAGACCCAGTTTAAAATCAAAAGCCGCCTACATGCTCCAACATCGCGAGGAGAATATAAATTTCCCTAAGGCAACGTACAAAATAAAAGAAAAATAAATTTAAATTAGTGCTCTCGTTTCCTGGCAAGTTAGCAAAGATGTATATAGCGCAAACTTTATTTGAGTGTCCCGTAAATAGATGTGGAAATTACCTTAAGAAGAGGAACGTATATGATGAAACGAAAATGCATGGTATTTTATTTCTAATTGGGTGGTAATAAAACGTCAACACTCTTACTCCATTTCTAGTCAAAATTGTCTACAATATTTCTGTCGCTTAACGTTACCTGTAGGTAATACCTATGTGTAAAGTTATAAAAAGAAGTCTTGTGTGTGTATATCACTCTTGATGAGTGTGTTAGATATTTCTTATACTATTACTTATTCGTCATATACCTACATATATATACAACAAAAAAAATAAATTAACCCTTCAACCACATCCATTATTGTTATTCATCACAGTATGATTCCGGGATGAATAAATAATAAGCTCGAATGGTTCTCGGATTCGAAGAGATGTGAATCTCGGCCACAATTCTTTGCCTTCTCGAAGAGAGTGCGTTTGAAAACTGCTCTCGTTGCGTAAGTTATGCGGATTTCCAACGTTTCTGTGCTGCTTATCTCGGAGGTAACATTATCTCAGCTTTTCCTTCCTTCGCGTTGATATTTCGAGCTCAAGGGGAACAAAATTTGCAATTCGTAGTAGGTGCGTAAAACTACCGGAAAAGTACTCTTATTCTATCTATGGTATTTATATCAGAGGTGCCTATAATGATATTTGAATTAATATAATGTAAATATTACATTTCTAAAGCCGCACTGCATCATAAACTTACATTCCAAATTTCTCTTCGATATGCGTATTAATGTCAAGGTTATTGAGTTTTGAGATATGTACTTATTTGCCCCACAGTGCGACGTGAGGTTTAGCAACACACGCAGCGTCCAATTCTGTTATTTAAAGACGTTACCAATATCTGGCGAAGATCCCCAAATTATTTAATAATCCCATATCGTTTGATTGGTGCAGATCTGATAAACATATCTCAACTTCCAATAATCGGTAAACGCTTTGAATGTCCTGAGAACGGTCATGATGATATTGATACATTTTGAAAAACACATAAAATAAATCTCCGCTGTCATCTTAGTATAAAATGATAGGAAACAGTGGCTCCAAATATTCAAAAATCCTTACCAATTCAACGATTAAATAAACAGATAGTGTGTCTTTGGCTAAATCTAAACGTTGGAGGTTATGTTCTTCAGTAGATCACCAATGGAATAGTACTAATGTTGTTATCTCCAACACTTTTTTCCTTTGTGGTTTTTACTGGGTATGGCAACTTAGTTACCGAAATGCAATTGCTCAAAACATATGACTGCAAAGATTTCTAATTCATGTAGGTAAACAACACTTTAAATTAGGAACCTCTTTAGAGCACTCCTGTGCTGCTGGACGCTTAGTTTCTTTTTATATGGTTTAGCAATTTATTGAATAATTTTATTGCACGACATTCGGGGTTTCTTGAACAGTGTGGTTTTGTGGCGCGGTATACACAAATCATTTGCTCTTGTGGTATTCATTGTATTGTAATACGTATTGCTTTTTTTAAAGACTTATATTATGATAGGCCCAAATGCCAAGCTCGCATAAATAGAGAGGGTAAGGATAGAATATCTGGCTCTTGAAATAATGGACGACAAGGCGTACTTGCCGGTTTTCCTAATAACCACCTCACAATTTTCTTTGGTGCCCTGAACACACGTATAAAGTTTTTGGAGGATCGCCAGGTAAGAATACAACACTTAATTCCGGAGTACACATGGCCAAAATTATAGGACATGAGGATGTCTATCTTTATCAAATTTCGCAGGTTTAGCATAAATATCAAAATTTAGTTTTTTCGTTAAGTCCTCGATATGCACTTCCCAAACTGTCAATGGTTCACATTAGGTACGGATTTACCACTTAAATTGAAATAAATGCGCGAGTTTGTTTTATTATTAAAGCATATTGCTGCTGATTTACTAGTGTTTAATTCCAAACAGTTATTTGCAAACCGCAACTTGATAGTTTGATTTACGGTGGTCCCGAGGTGAGATATATTAGTGAAATATGTACCTCTTAGGATACACAACGTGTCATCTGCATATTGATAAAGAAAACACATAGTCAAAATGTCAGGCATATCCGCTACATATATCAGAAACAAAATTGGGCCCATTATTGAAACTTAAGGGATGCCCCTCGTAATCAATGTGGATAAAGTAGAAAACACCTTCTGCATGCCGTGTTCCACTTTTCTGATACTTAAAAACTGGCGTCTATTACTTTTAAAAAAATTATATTGTCAAGGGCAATTCCTTTAAGCCATTTAAGGCCCAGAACACCGTTTTCAAACTTTGTAGTGAGTGGGTATATAATCGTATGATTCGTTATCTATCAATAATACTGGTTAAAAGGATCTTTGTCCCAAGCAGAAAAATGCCTGATTCCCATATACTTTTGCATGCTGAAATCAATGTAGTCGTCAAAATTTCTCCATCACCCTTACTTTTTATGTTCCAGGATATTCGCGTATCCACCTAAAATATGCATGCATAGATATGTAGTATAAGAGAACGTTATTTCAGTTGTCGGCTAGAGCTCGGAAGTGATCAAGCAGCATGCAATAGTGTAATGTTTGAACACGTCTTGAAGTGTTAAGACCTGCATTTCCCATTCCTAGATAGCATCTCTTGTTATTTCAGTTGTCGGCTAGGGCCTGGTGAATTAACATATACGCTGACGTTGTTAACGTTTTAAAGAGTGTTGCGTTGCGGTGCGTTCAAGCTATTGTAGTGAAACCCCGAACATTTAATCACCTGTAAAAATGCCAAGGAAATGTGTAACCACCCCAACTCTTTTTGCTACATTTGCGGCGAATTCACATTTAAATATCAAAAACGGTCTCTCACACCTATTCTTAAAAAGTGTTATGAGCAGTATTTCAAGTGTAAAGTAGTTGATGAAGACAAAAGCTGGGCTCCCCATATTTGGTGTGTTACGTGTGTCAGACTTCTTACAACGGGGTGCAAAAGGTACACGACATATGCCTTTAGCTATGCCTATGATTTGGAGCGAACCATCAGATCATATTACGGATTGCTATTTTTGTCCAACAAATATAAGTGGTATGACTTCTAAATCCAAACATACTGTAAAATATCCAAATATTCCATCTGCACTGAGACCAGTACCTCACAATCCGGAATTACCTGCGCCTAAACCTCCACAAAACATGACACTAAGAGACGACGAAAGAGCTGATGATACCAAGGCAAACGGCGCCCTGCTATGTTGGCAGATTATTGCTGGACGCTGAAGAGAGATGCTTCTGATGCAAAGTACAGCCGAAAGTCATATATCAGCACATTTTCCAAGTA
>JARFOC010000194.1:217630-231214 GCA_031763485.1 Osmoderma eremita | reverse complement strand
GTATTGTTTACCAAGTAGGCATACCTAACCTAATACTTGTATGACTTGTAATATGTTCAAGAACTTGTGCGCTTTGGGGTAGTTGTGCGAACGAGCGTTTAGTTAACGACTTTGACGGGTAGTTTAACCCTGAACTAAGTTGGTTTAACGCAATTACTTCGTTGAACTGAAGTTCACGCTGAACTAGCGGTGAACTTGGTTGGTACAACCGGCCCTAAATGTATAAACTCAACTCTAGTAAAATGCATCCTAACCTCACTTCTATCTTAGTCCACTTATCCAAAAATTCGTACATATTTTATATTTAATCGCTCTGTAAAATAGAAATGAAATCATAAAACAACAGATTGATGTAAATGTCTTTATTATCCTTGTTAACATACATTCTATCATCTTTCTTTCACCTCAGATTCATTCAACTCAACCGCCGGCCAACATCTTACATATATCAAATATTTTCGGACACAAACAAAATCATCTTAGAAACTCTTACAAAAAATATTTATTGTATATATTTTACATTTTTTCTAACCTATTTTTTATTCTACTTTTTTAGGTGGGGGCCGGTAAACCCCCACCACAACCGCGTGATCGCGCTCGTACGGTTCTAACGTGATCTGTTCCTGGGGTTTCAACTTTTCCGCCTTCAACTTGGCCACTTCCGCGGCGAACACCGCCTCCGGTTGCGCGGTCGAGTCTATACACGACGCCTTTATCGATATCACGAAATGGCCGCCGTTCTTCAAGTACATGTGAGAGTTGAGCGCCACTATTCTCGCCTGATCCGGCTGAGCGACGTCGGCGAATACCGTGTCCACCATGCCGACGAGCATTCGATACTTTTGCGGATGCCTAGCGTCCTCTATTATCGGTACTATGTTAGTTCGTTTCTTCGCCACGTTTAGCAAATCTCTGCCGGATCTGTGGGAGAATTCTACGGCGAAGACTACGCCTTCCGGGCCGACGATGTCGGATACGTGTGAAACGGTGGTGCCGGAAGCCGCGCCCAAATACAGTACCCTACTTCCGGGTCCCATGTGAATCTTATCGACACCACCCAAGATGGCCGCTGCTAGTTTACTCCTGAATGGATTCCATACTCTGTATTCAATCTTTTCACCCTCATTCTAAATATATGGGAGAAAGTTTTATTAAATACATATAAATAGGCAATATTATTAAGGTCTTAATGGCCTTCGACACACGGGCAACTTTAATGACCATTAAGTAAATTTATTTACAAACGAAAGTAACACTACAGAAATCAGGTTTTTTTATTTGTTTGGGACTATAATATCCTTTAAATACGAACACTACAGTATTCGTATTGTTATGGAGTAGATAACGGTATTGCCCCGACATCTAGTGGCAATTGCGAGAGCTTGTCGTTAGTTTAAATTCACATTAGTTTTAAATCGTACAATGCGAGCTCACCGGCCCCTTGAACATGTAATTAAAATTGTTCGGGCACTCTGATTGGCTTCTTCAATTTATAAGACTAGAATTGTTCCTACTTCGAGATCTTTCTGTTGTTTGTTAAAATGTGTTCGTTAAGAAAGTAAAAGTCTGAGAATATAATTTTATAATCTCTGGACAATTAGTCCTGCAAATGTAAACAAACCAGCGATGTTTATCTAACAAGTTTTGTAGTTGGCTTCTATTAACGCTTTTTAAATTTAACGTCAACTAGCATATGACTTAACTATCTAGCTTTATTAACACATATTACAATATCAATGAACCAATCGTCTTAGAATGTGACTCTAGTAGTTATGGTCCAGAGAGGTAGATAAAGTACACGTAAGTCACAATGGTATTGATGCAACATTGAATTTAGCAAAAGCTCATCTTTTTCTAGCCAGGCATGGCATCAGAAATCAAAAACAAAGTAAAGCGATATAGAATCTGCTTAAAATACTCTCAAAACTAACAAAAAATACCGATGAGTAGCCACGTCATCCCGATCTATCATTTTCAATATATTTCAATCATGTCCTTTCAGCGGAATTAGAAAGAAAATCTAGAAAAATCCTAGTACAGTGGACCATTATTCGGATTATTTTGAACTGGATATACTAAATGACATGAGACCTGCAGCAATTATCAAATGTTGTAAATTGAATTTTAGTAAACACGGCATTCCATTTAGAATATGTACAGAAAATGGTATCTTAGGAATTCAAGAATTTTTGCCAAAAATGGGATATGCAACATGTAACTTCATCGCCACACCATCCTCAAGGCAATGGCAAAGCAGAATCAGCCAAACGCAATTGGATCAAGTCCAGCTCAACGAATTTTTGCCAGGAAAACAAGAATAGGTGTTCCAGGATCTATACAAAGTTACAAGCGAGTAACAAATGTAAAAAAGAAAAAGGACTACTAAATTTAATTATGACAAGAATTCAAGAAGATTGCCAGATTTAAAAATTGTAAAAAAAAACATTCTGTATGCAATATACAGGTTGTACAGTTTTAAGTAGACAAGAAGCTTGGTTCAGGAAAGTAAATTTAAAAAAAAATAGGTTACTATCACAATAGTGTGATTAGTGATTGTTTAAATCCATTTAAACCAGAAATACATAAGAATTGTAAATATCACACGATCCTCGTGAAAAATAAAATTGTCTGAATTGATTAATAACAGTAACACTATTTTGATTGTTATTCATACGTTATATCACATTGCAAGAATGTTAAGGTCCAAATATCAAACACTATGGAATTCTTAGAATAATTTGCTCTTACTTATTGAGCCGTATAAATACCAAACACATAAAAAACACCAACACTCACCTCTACAGATATCCGTTTCTCTCCGTACACATCAGATCCCGGTACTAGGTTCAGCGTTACCAATGCGTCCTCTTTCCCCCTGGCTATGAAGACACTATCGTGCCTATGTGGTTCGATAACGACGGTTCTACCACCCCTAAATCCGCCTCCCCTACCACCTCGGCCGCCACCACCACGCCCGCCTCCGCCCCCTCTACCACCCCTAAAACCGCCGCCCCTACCTCCTCCTCCTCCTCCTCTGCCACCGCCACGTCCAAAACTGGGACGACCTCCACCGCCTCCGCCTCGTCCAAAGCTATCTCTGCCTCCTCCCCTGCCACCTCCGCGACCACCGCCACCACGATTACCCGGCGAAAATCCTAATAGTATGGGGAAAAAGTAGAATCTTACATTAAATTTGCCATTTGGTTTTATAATTTATCACAAAGTAAGATGATATATATGCTTTGGTTTGTTTGTGTACAACTATTCTAAAATTATCAATATAGAGTCATTTTCATACAGAAAATGCCTCAAACAATATGCCGCTACAACAACGTGTAGTACATACACATTTAGGATAGAAAAATCCATGGAAAACAAACCAAAAATATGCTACATTAATTGATTTAATTAAGGACGTACCTGGTCTGCCCATTTCTAACTGTGTAATTTAAAAGTTATTGCAACAAAAACAGCCCATAAACTACTGAAAACATTAAATAACACGTGCGCTGAGGTTAGATTTCAAGCTTTCGCTGTGATATTAGCTTCAAGCAAAGCCGCCAACCTATAACAGTTTTAAAATTGAAAACCCTAGTTACCTACAATTATAAAATTAAAATTTGCATTTAAAGTGCTAGTAGTTTGTTACTTATTAATGGGATGACACTATTTACAGTAAGACTAATCTCCAACTTAAATAGTTCAGAATAACTGATAATAAAACTCCCAATTTCTCTTCTAACCACATGATATTAGCAACAATGCAATAGTCCCGAACACCACAACAACAACCAAGGGACCCCAAACAAAATATAAATAGAAATATAAACACTGTAATTTATAAAAGCTCATTTATTATATAAATAAAAACACAAATTATTTTTGTGTTTTACAAAAGAACAATACAAAAAGAAACCTTAAACACTACGATTTTAATATTTTCCCTCTAGTAATTTTGACATCGTCCACCGGTCTATCATTTTTATCAGTTTCCACAAGACCTACACGTTTCACTACGTTCATACCCGAATGTATGCGTCCGAATATGGCATGCTTCCCGTCCAACCACTGCGTAGCAGCTAAAGTTATGAAAAACTGAGATCCGTTTGTGTCCGGCCCCGAATTCGCCATCGATAATATTCCCGCTCCTGTATGCTTAAGCTCTGGGTGTATCTCGTCTTTGAACGTCTGGCCGTATATCGACACTCCACCTTTCCCCGTACCGGTCGGGTCGCCCCCTTGTATCATAAAATCTCTTATTATCCGATGGAATATCGTGTTGTTGTAGTAGCCTCTTCGGACTAGTTCGGCGAAGTTTCTGCTGGTTTGCGGAGCGTGCTTCCAATACAGTTCTATCGTAATTTCTCCCATTCTGCGAGAAAATCAAACGAAATTAGTTTTGTTTGAATACTTACGTGAGACAAATTACTTACGTAGTTTCTAATACGACGAAGGGGGGCTGCCACATTTTATCGGGAATACCCGACTGATTAATATTTTGTACGGCCAACATTTTTCAAAATGTACTTTATAAATTAAGGAAATTCTTAGGTTGGAATATGGTTCGAACACAGGTTAGAATTTTAAAGAATAATGTTGGCTAGAGTATTTACAATTCTTAATGTTGCCCTTATCATGTCCGTTAAATATGGAATAACTTGATCTAATGGAATTTATAGTACTCCAGGAATATGCAAAAAAGATGAGAATATTTAAGCGCTTATTTAATTGCGGTTTCGCTTATTTAAATTTACATGTAATTCTGTTTGGGTAAAAAAATTTTCAACAGGGAAATTTCAAATTATATTTTTGTTTTGTTAACCATAGAAATTCTGTTTACGTCACTTGTCTTCGACAAGTGTCAAGTGCATTAAATAATAGTTCAATTACTGTTATCAATTATATCAAAAACGTAAACGTAGCACTTACTTTTAGGGAAACAATGTGTCGTTTTAAGTAACGACGAAATCGTACCATATTGATCCAAACGCAAACATGGTTTAACGTCCCCGTATTCGTCGTGTATTAATTATACTGCAGATAAATCACTCATTTCCCTCTGCCTGGCTCTGAATATGATGTCTGTGAATAATGAACACGTCGGAATACCAATCACAAATGAAAATTATATCGATGTTAGACGGCCGAAAAGTTACTGGAGGGTAATTTTATTGATACACTATCTTTGATTCTGCCATAACTAACTCAACTACTAATCTTCAAGGCATGGAATCAGCTTTCGAGATTCCAACGTAGTCTCATTTACATGCTGGTTCTAATTTCGTGTTGTATGGTGCTGTATTTTATCCCCAATTCCGATAGTGTAGTTTTAAACGTCGACGTATCTGAAGTAAACGCTGTAAATAGAAATGTATTGGTTATGGAAAAGAAAACTAGTAATGAAAACGAAGGGGAGCAACCGAATCACGTGCTCGAAGAACCGGGAGTAGGTTACGTGAATTTGAATCAAATTAAGTATATGAATACCAGCATAGTATTTAATGGGCCGACAAATCCGAGGCAAAAAGCTGTCGTAGATGCTTTTAAGCATGCTTGGAAGGGATATAAGAAGTATGCATGGGGTCATGACAATCTTAAACCTATTACTGCTGGTTATTCAGAGTGGTTCGGCTTGGGTCTCACAATTATCGACAGTATAGATACTATGTATATAATGGGATTAAAAGATGGTGAGATACACATGATATTAGTAACGTTTATTTAGTGTTTTAATTTGTTTCTAGAGTATAAGGAAGCTCGGGATTGGATTGAGAAAAATTTACATTTCACGAATAATCGGGACGTTAATTTATTTGAAATTACCATAAGAGTGCTGGGCGGTTTACTAGGGATTTATCATTTAACTGGTGATAGAATGTTCTTAAACAAGGCGGTAAGTGAGAATCAGGCAATTTTTTTTCATCGATATCCATATGCATTGCGTTAATAAAACAGTTAGATCTGGGGGACCGTTTGCTGCCCTGTTTCGAGACGGAAACCGGTATACCGTACTCCGACATTAACCTATTCACAAAGAACGCTCACCCACCGAAATGGTCACCGGACAGCAGTACTGCCGAAGTGACGACGATACAATTGGAGTTTCGCGACCTCAGCCGATCATCTGGTGATCCGAAATATGAGGTGCGAAACTTTTTATTCCTTCATCGAATTTTATTATTCCTAAAAGGTAAAGTTTGATCCCTTTAGAATGCGGCCAAGAGGGTGTCCGAGCATATACACGCCTTAGAAAAGATGGACGGTTTAGTTCCTATATTCATAAATCCGAATTCGGGCCAGTTTAGACATTACGCTACTATCACTTTGGGTGCGAGAGGGGACAGTTACTACGAATATCTGCTGAAGCAATGGATACAAACGGGGAAGACTATAGATTTGTAAGTGTAATATTGAAAGGAAATTATGCTCAATTTTTTTTTTGCCTTGAATGTAAAACAAGTGTTTTCGACTTAAAACAAACTCTATATGTATATATATATAATCGTTCCCATTGGGTGTAGGGTGGCTCAAACTCATGTTGCTTAAATTAATTTTTCTTAGAGGTTTATACATACTTATTTTTAAAAGCTTTATATTGTGTCGGGTGTCAGAAGTCACCAGACCTACTGGTGCAATTTTAATATACTTCTGAATGTCATAGCGATTTGAAAATTTGCATGCTTCCGCATCCAAGAAGACAATGTCATATTCATATACTTTCGGGCAGATTTGTTATGGATTATTATAAAAAATTTGGATGAAGGTGCCTTACTTACCGGCAATGCAGAGGCTCCTTCCCCTTGCTATATTTCATTCTCCATAGAAAATTTGGGTGGAAAAAATAAGAAAAACACACTGTAATGTCATAACCTCAGTGTTTTTTTTTTACTTAAATTCCTAGCTGTCACCAAAATCACGTTGTAAACGTTGACGCAGCGGTTTGTGTATTTCGAACGCAGCCATTAAGTACAATTTAAAGTCAAGGTGATAAATAATAAAAACACAATAACATTATTACTAAAAAGGATAAAATAGATATATATTTAAAAAAAGAGCTTTACATATAACGCACTAATAATTTTTTTTCCAAGCGCTATTGGTTTACCCTACGGTAAGGTTAAAACAATTTTTCTTTCCTAATTTTTTATAAAGCTTATGTTTTTTCTCGTAGTGTGGATGAACCAATATAGTTAAGAACAAAAAAGCTTAATCTTTATAAAGCGTTACGAAAAGAAATTGTTTTATTCTTAGTATAGGTTGAACCAATAGCGCTCTGAGAAAAACTTGTTTTATATAAACTGCTTTTTAAAAAATATATATTTGTTATAATTTCAGTCTGCGAGATGATTATCTAGAGGCGATCGAAGGCATACAAAAGCATCTAGTAAGACGTACAAACCCCAGCAGCTATTTATTCCTGGGGGAACTCCTGTCGGGCGGGAAAGACTTCAAACCAAAAATGGACCACTTAACTTGCTTCCTACCGGGAACCTTAGCGCTGGGTGCGCACCACGGGTTGCCCCCATCACACCTGCAACTAGCCAAAGAACTTCTAGCCACTTGCTATCAAACTTACGCGCAGCAACCGACCTTCTTAGCGCCAGAAATCACCTACTTCAATATCCAAGTGGACGGCGAATCGGACGACATCTACGTTAAAACGAACGACGCTCACAATCTACTCAGGCCGGAGTTCATCGAGAGCCTGTGGTATATGAACCAACTGTACGAGAACGTTACATATCAAGAGTGGGGTTGGAGGATCTTCCAGGCGTTCGAGGAGTACACGAAAGTCACCAACGGATACACCTCTATCGGTAACGTAAGAAATCCGGGCGCGGTAAAACCCAAGGACATGATGGAGTCGTTCTTCTTGGGGGAGACCCTGAAATATTTGTATTTGCTGTTCGCCGACGATCCGAAACTGTTGGATTTGGATAAATACGTTTTTAATTCCGAAGCTCATCCGCTGCCCGTATACAGTGTGTGATCGATCATTGCGTGAACGAATTGCTTACGAACGATATTTTTATGATTATTATTAGCGCCCTCTAGTCTCGGTAGATCTAAGTTTTTTTGCGACTGATGTATAATTTTTAATTTTAGAAAGATTGATGGATTTTAATTTTTAATACTCTTGATTCTTTTTTTTAAAGATCGTTTCGTTATTTTTTTTGAAATTTTAAAATTATGTAATATTTGATGTCGTAACCAGATATTAATAATCATAATTACGAAGTCAAATCGTGCAAGAAGGGAAAATTATGTGTCAATGTGGAAATTTATAGGTTAAGTTAGATTGCAGCAAAATTTTAATCAAAATGGTAACGGTGGCTTTAAGGGTTCCTGTTTTTGTTTCGGTACAGGTAGTCTTAAATTGCTTTTAAATATAGTTATACAGGATGTTTACTAAGCATACGACAAAAACACATTGGGGTGATTATTTTGGTTATTTTAAGAAAATGTTGTTATTTGATCATTTTTGCAAGGCCGCTTTATTTCGAAAATAAAAGGCGATAAAGGTTTTTCGACAAAAACAGTCTCTATTTAATGGCGGCTCGTACTTTTGTTTCCAGTAGGCGGACAGCCTATCGCGAAATAACAAGGCTGCGGCGCTGAGGTGTGACGTCACCATGCAAAGGCATTCGTGTATACATGGTTCGTATTTTAGTCTGAACTATTAGTAGAAATTTCAAAGCAAAATCAAGTATAATTTTTTTATATTCCCATCATTAAATTAGAGAATAGTTTTAACGAACAGTTTTTTTATTATTATTGAAGGTACCATTCACAGATATCGATTCGTCGTGTGCATCTCGAATGGGTGGGCGCTGCCCACCCTGCCACCCTTTACCGGCCGCGCCTGCTATTGTTACCTAATATTACATGTAAAGCTTCAGAACTGTTGAGAATGACTATCACCAGCTAGGATTCTTCGCTTCATCGACTGGTGAACCCTTTCAAAAACTCCAGTGCTATTTCTTATTACATCACACTCATCAACTATCCGATTTCTCAAATCTTCTACATTTTGCACTGGAACAGTGTAAACTACAGATTGAAAAATATGTAAAATTTTTAAAATAGGATTGCCATCGATGAAAAGGGTTTCCGGAACACAAGTTAGGCATCAAATATAACAGACAATAATTAATTTTTGCACCTTTACCAACAATTTTTTTATATATGTACGCTCACATATCTAAATTGTTGTTAAATAGTCTTCGATAAAATATTTTAGTTTCATCATCGATGATAATGGGAACATAATAAACACAATACGAACAAAAATTTGCTAATTACGATATATGGATACACTTATACACCTTTTTTTCCAGTATCTTGTATATTACTCGCGGAATATCAAAAGTATGTATGTGTTTTAACCCTGTATAGTAGAGGGATAAATCTAGTGAGCGTATAAAATGTGAATTCGTGCTGCCGAGTGATTGATGTAATTATTATAATTGGAAATCGAGATTAAAGCTACCACGTAATTAATCTGTTGTTATTACTGTATCCATAGTTGAATTTTGTAATATTTTGAAGATGTTGACGATTCTTTCTTCTTGGTTTCGGAACATAAATGTAGAAAATAAACAAATTTATGAGTTTAAATGCTTTTTCCGACAGGCAAAGTGACCGATTCGGAAGGGAAGTTGTCTCATTACCAGATCTTCCAGAATTATAAACATTTCAGAAAACAATTACATATTAGGCAAATAGAAATGTATACTTTTGAATCTGAAATTTGTTTTTTTTTTAACCAGGGTAGAGTAACACCTACAGGTTACATTTTAATCATTAGTTACAGCAAAAGCGTATGCCCTAGTCAATTTTGAGCTTGTCTTCAGATAGAGCCTTTTGTGTACGCAACCGATATTGGAAATTGCTCATTATTACGTTCAAAAAAAAAAAAAATAAAAAATACCTTACCACCTCGATGAGTGAAGAACTGCTGGATACGTATTTCGGCAACTAAGTTGCCATCCTCAGCAGAAACTACAAAGGAAGATAATGTTAGACGTAGTTTCTGCTAAGGATGGCAACTTAGTTGCCGAAATGCGTATCCAGGAGTTCTTCACTCATCGAGGTGGTAAGGGTATTTTTTATTTTTTTACTATTTTAAGCCACCGTATTCTATTTTGTATTTTATATTACGTTCAAATTCACTATAATATTTTACCTGCTTAGATATTTCAGATGTCTCATATTTAAAGTTTGAATATTGCCGCCAGATAAAGGTAAGTTTCAGTTGTGGAGGTTGGTGCTATGATAGAGAGAAGTTTGTCAGGATGTGAAGGAATATGTTAAAAAAGCGGGCGTTTTAATTAAAGAAAGAAGAATATTACATTCACGTTGTTTTTACACAGATTATATTTTATAATAAAAACTAATCACCATCCCGTTTAATACACCATGGCTCATCACAAGATTTATATTTAGTTAAAGGTAGGTTATACATAAAGGGGAATCGATCCTTATCATCCCCGGACAACTCATTCTTACTAATCGAAAAGTATCTTTTTCCAAATGAACATGGCATAAACATCACACCGACTTCGTATGAAAGTGCGCGCGTCACATTTTTCGTCTTATAGTATCTGCCCCAAGCTGCCTGTGAAATATTTGCGCTACTCAACAAGAACCAAGCTAATTCTGACGTACGCGGCAAAATCCGACAGTATGTCTTGATGTGAGGCATAACGTCAGCCTTAGGTGTCGAATTGGCCACCCACTGATACAAATAACCTTCCGCTTTCAACCACTTCTGTTTAGCATGGTTTTCTTCAGCATATGTCAGACAAACTCCGCCGTCCATTCCAAAATAGCTATTTTCAACGTTACATTTCGTTGGATAGATAACCTTCAAGGTAGCAGCTGGGGTACCGGTCGGTTGTGCCTTCTTGTGAGTTGCGAGTCTACCTAGTAGAACACTGCGTAACCAAACCCCAGCATTCTTTCCGAAGGAGCCCATACTTGATGCTTGCACATAAATTTCCCATTCTAATGGGCCTTTGTTTTCCAAGGTTTTCTCAGGAAGCATGCAATTCTTGTATAAAATATCAGAAACTGTACAGACGTGTGGGCTTCCACTTCCTTCAGGATCATTCTTCGGTGTTGATGTGACCAAAAACACTTGGATTTCGCTGAAATCGACATTCTTAATACGAACTATCCAGTCTGCTAAACCCAAATCCTCATCGTAAGACTCCAAATATTTAATCAAAGATTCTTTAAACTTTGTTTGACTATCCCCATCTGTGCCTTCAGAAAGAGGTTTGCAGGTCGGACTCACCCACAAACCTTGATTGTAATGATTCCAATCTTTCCCATGCAGATTGGCTGTAGACACGACAACTCTAAGTGATCCATCTGTATATGCGTACAGTCCTACCTTTGAATGATGAGTCCCATAGCCCCTCACGTTCACCAGGCTACAAGTAACGTTTGTTGAAAGCTCAGGCATATAATTTTCCGTATCACCAATGGCGTCACCGTATAAAATTGTTAGTGGTTTCTCATCTTGATATCTCGCGTGATATTGCTCCATTAGCCACTTGATGTCTAACAAGAAAGTTAACTGCAAGGAACATTCTAATTCTCCTAAACTAGGACAAAGTAAATCAGTAAAGGTGATTGTATGCTGGTCCTGCATAGTTTCTTCAGGTTTCTCTACTTTGTTAAAAAATAAATAGTAGGGCGATGCATTCTCCAACTTGGATTTCATATTGGTGGATATCTCAATGTTATTAGAATCACTACTCGTAGATGTTGTTGCTTTCTGCGAATTGCCAAATTCGCGTTTATCTTCCATGTTTAACCAATTATATGTATATAATGAAAATTGTGTGCATACCTTGTAAACGGTTGCAAAAAACTTGTTTGCTTAGGGCACGTTTAAAGAAACACGCCCTAAGCAAACGAGTTTTTAAAGATAACAAGATTGATTATAAACTAGTTCCTATCTAAAATAAACACACTGTTCGGATTATTCCTCCCGCACAAGTATTAATTAATTCGGGACGACACGTGTTTCCCGAAACACCTGTCGTCCCAAATTAATTAATACTTGTGCGGGAGGAGTAATCCAAACAGTGTGTTTATTGTGCCGCCCCACAGTCCTTGCTATCTTTACTATAGTTCCTATCTAAGTTGCTTTCCTTTATAACAATGACTAACAATCACATAAACAGGCGATTCTTCCACCAGATGAAGCCATAGTATGGTGAAACAAATTTGTAGGGGCATACAAATAAATAATTGAAACTTATACCTTCAGTTTTTCTTAAAATCAATATATGTATTTGGCTGAACTTCCGAATAGGGACCGTCGATTTGGCGATTTATATGCATATTAACGGAAAGTGCATGTTTCCCCGAGTCCAAGATGACCATTCATAATGTGAGCAATTGAAAAGAAAGTACCGAAAAGTCGATCTGAAAAGTGCTATTTCTAGGTTATGTTTGACGCGGTTTTGACAAGTATGACGGTTGGTGCGCCAGAATCTGGTGGCGTATGTAACAGAAAGTTACTAAAATAAATAATAATTTGAGTAAAATATGCGCCAAATTCAAAAATAAACTAGATAGGATTAGGAACAATTTCTCTTGGTAACATGAGTTAATGTTCCTAAATGTAAAATATCCTTTATTATTATAATACAGTTCGCTACAATGTTCTTGAACTGTGACTTGGTTTATGGGACCTTACCTACTTTCAATATATTCGTTTATTGTCATCAGAGCTCTTCCGACAATCGATATTCCTGTAAAGTATTTTTCTCTAACTTGTTATCGGTTTTATTTGTATGTGCGATTCTTTTTGGGGATTCCTCCCCTGTTAGTGCCCCAAGTAAAACTCACGAATTAGTGCCTTGACGTTTAAAATCATCATATATATCTTTTTGCTAATGTTAATTGTGTAATCTATGTTGATTTTATTGACGAGTGGGCTTACTTAAATGCAATTAACGATATTCTTGTAAAGCATGTGTTTAAAACCAAAATAATTCACTATTTTATTGTGATTTACTGATTCTGCATCTAATCTAATTGAATAAAAAAGTGGCTGATGTTTTTATTGTGTGTCTTTTTAAACATTAATAATATTCCAAGTCAAATGTGTAGCGTGCTGACATATGATAATTACTCTTCTCGTCTCTCTATCTCCTTCCTTCTATTTTATAATTATATTTATTTAGGGCACTAATAGGGGAGGAATCCCCAAATAAAAATGAAACTGATGACAAGTTGGAGAAAAATACCTTACAGGAAGACCAATCGTCGGGAGAACTCTGATGGCAATAAACGAATATATTGAAAGTACGTAAGGTCTCATAAACTAAGTCACAGACCAATAATATTGTAGCGAATAGCTGTATTATCGTAAAGAATATTTTACATTTACGAACATTAACTCATGCTACCAAGAGAAATTATTCCTAAATATATCTAGTTTGTTTTTGAATATGGCGCCTATTTTGCTCAAATTATTGTATATTTTAGCTGCGTTCGTTTATTTGTTCTGGAGTGGTTCTGGATTTGGAGCGGCGCAGATAGGTGCGGATCAAGAGTGAATAG
>JARFOC010000194.1:198571-215895 GCA_031763485.1 Osmoderma eremita | reverse complement strand
TATATATATATATATATATATATATATATATATATATATATATACATTTTTTTAAAGAACATTAAGATTTTTTCCTTTTGTTGTGTACCAGAATTAAATGTTTAGATGTAAAGTTTCGCTATATACTTTTCTAAATATTAAACAATAATCAATAGAAACAAATCAATAGACCGGGGCAGCGAGGACCGCTTAAGCAAATTATTACCATATTTGCTTAAGCGGTCCTCGCTGCCCCGGTCCCCCCTACATATACATGGCCCGGAAAAAGTATGGAATAATTATTTAAATACTGTTTTCTTCAAATAAAAGTTCTTTTAATTATATTTTGCTGTGTTTTGGTCAAGTTTTCGTGGGGTATTTTTTTACTGTGTTGTTACTATTGCAACCAATTTATTTTTTAATAGTAACGTATGTTTTTTAAAGTATTTTCTGAATCAGTATATTTTTCTACGTACAAATAGTTGCACTGATTAGAACAGTATTTAAATAAATAATGGCATTATTCCATACTTTTGCTGAACCCTGTATAATGTTAGTTCGTAGTTAGTTGGAATACTGCAGCACTGTATGGACGCCTACATATATATAAATATATCAATACGACGGAGTCAGATCAACGAAAATTGGCAAAATATCTGTTTTATGGTAAATACAGAAGATATCGGAATTATAATGTCCTACTCAACATTCCCTCAAGAATTTAATTCGAAGTCCCTTCAAAATAAATGCAGGTTAATTATGGCTCAGGCATATATAACAATAAGTATAAAAAGTATTACGAAACAGCTAAGGATTTCCTACTATCAGTTAGTATTTCTTTATCTAGTCTTAAAGTGTTATTTTATTTTGGGAAACTTAAACTTTTGAATTTAGATTTATGGCAATTTATTAAAGCACATTATTAGTTATTTGACATAATTTCTCCTTTTTAGGATTTATACTTGTAGTTGGTAGTGCACGTTTTATTTTAATAAAAATTATTTCTAATAATAATCCTGTAAATGGAATATTTATTTTCTCTGTTGGGTTAATAAACACTATTATTATTATTATTATACAGTGCGGACGTAAATTATCCCCCCCCCTCGCAACTTTTAAAAGGAATGAGATAGAGAAACGAAACAAAGACGAGGTGAAATTAGAGGTAATTATGATATTTTGGTTATAGCGAGATGCACTTGACGCAAAACGTAAGCTAGATGGCGTTGTTATCTTTAAAATTTTAAATTGAAAGTATGTTCATATAGAATCGCATTTGTAAGATATTTTTATTATGTTTGCGCCTATGTGAACGGTTTTACGATTTTTTTTGTTTTTACGGACATATCCGCAATAAAAGATAAAGGTACTTTACCTTTCTCTTCTTTACCCTCGTATTTATTGAATGGTGCATGTTTCCTAGGAAACGTATTCCAGAATTTAAAAGAAACGTCAAAATATTTATGCCGATTTATTTGTGACAGTATTTAACAATATTCGTCCTTCGGCAGAAAACGTTGTGGCAATAATGATTTTCGCTATGTCAGGTGTACAAGTAATATTTTGACGTTTCTTTTACATTATAAAATACGTTTCCTAGGAAACATGCACCATTAAATAAATACGAGGGTTATCAGAAAGGTAAAGTACCTTTATCTTTTATTGCGGATATATCCGTAAAAAACATAGAAAATCGTAAAACTGTTTACATAAGCGTAAACATAATAAAAATATCTTACAAATGAGGTTTTATAAAAACATACTTTCCGTTTAATATTTTAAAGATAACAGCGACATCTATCTTACGTACTACATCTATCTATCGCTCTGTAACCAAAATATCATAATTTGTCTCTAATTTCACTTCGTCTTTGTTTCGTTTCTCTATCTCATTCCTTTCAAAAGTTGCGAGGGGGGGACACAATTTACGTCCGCACTGTGTTAAACTTTTCTAGTAACTTTAACTTCGATATATGTATGTATGTCAAGATATAATTGCTAGTCTGTTAATATGGCTGCTACTAATATACCGTGAAAAGTGAAAGGCAACGCGATCTGCGATGCTAGCTTATCCTATACAGATACCTGCTTTGGTTTTCTAATTGTATTTGATGTTATTTGGCCGCAAACAAAATCTCCAGTGCGCCGTAGTAACCTTCAGTACCTGGTACGGTATACGTAGGTTTCGTTCAAATGACGGTCAGCCGCAATTGAAAATGCAAACGCAAACGAAAATTATCCGAGTAATAGCGGTGCTAATTTTATGAGATTGTAACTAATTAGACATGCACTCAGACAAAATTATCAAAACAAAAGGTCGTAGAAAAAGGATTGGAGAGAAAAACACGTTTAATAATGTTCGATTTCCGTTTCGCTGTAACGACATAAATGCTCAAGAGCAATTATTTTGCCCTCATTATTTACTGGGCAGTTGAATAATTATGGAAAATCTTCAGTTCGAAATGAATTCCCAAGAGTTGTTAAGTTGGTGTGTGAAAAGTTTTAACAATTGTCTCTTGCTAGAAATAAACGCACCTTACAAAATGAATATCAACTTGGGTGCTAAAATTTGAAGATTGTTTTTAGCGACGATGTTACAAGATCAAGGTTAGATTGTTGTTTGCTGTTTTTTTTCTATATTTAAAAGTCGATTTTCTCAAGAATTTACGCAAATGTTATAACATTTTTACAAATAGTAATTCAATTGATTGATTATTACAATTGGGGTTAACATAAAATAGTTTACTCTCAAGGAATTCTTTATTATTACGCTATTCAGACTGGGTGTTGGCAAATTGCCTCCCCACAGGTAGTAGGCGAAAGGGTTGGGCCTAATTGGTCTCACCAATAGGTAAATTGCCTCCCAAACCTTTGTTATCTTCTTATCTTTTGTTAATACTTTTTCCTAGAAATTAGTCTTAATGATTTACTTACCTTGCTTTACTTACCTTATGTTTGTGAAGAATATTTATTAGTTAAATTTCTAAATTCAATTGGTTAAGATCTTTAACGTTTTCAAAACATGATCCCAGTATCATTTTTAGTGAAAAAGGCAAACAGTTATTACTTTTAAACAAGTATAAATATGGTTTCCAAAAGTGTTTAAAAAGTGGTGAAAAGCGGTGGACTTCCATAAAGAAAACGTGCAAATCTTTCCTTCTTACCCTGGGCGAAGTGGACAACAATATAGTTGTTACAAAACATGTTCAGGAACATAGCCATGACGCTGAGACAGCTAAATTGCACCGTCAAATTGTTAACACTTAGATACTTTTAGAATTCTGGAAGAGATCACCATTGTAACATCTAATGGTGAACCTTTTATTCTCATTAACAGTAAAATTGACCATATAGTTGTGTTTTGCTGTAAATCTAATATCCAACTTTTTAAAATGTGACACGAATTTATTTAAACGGTACCTTTAATTATTGCCCGCAGTTCTTTTGTTATTTGTTTACTATTCATGGGTATTACAACGGACATTATATTACATTGGTGTTCTCGTTGTTGCCAGATAAACGGACGGAGACTTATATCAAACTATTTCATTTGATTACGGATAAAAAAATTTCATCAAAGTAGACATTTTGGAAGTTGTTATTGATTTTGAAAAGGGTATACACAAGGCTGTTCAACAAACTTGGCCATTAGTTAGTTCTGAAATCGGGAAATGGTTACGCCCTTACTTTTTTAAAACCTGATGAAGTCAGCGATTGTTTTGTATTTGATTTGCTATCTATTGCACCGGACTCGGAAAATATTCAAAAATATTCAGATTATTTAATAGACACTTATATATCAGAGAATTCTTTATTTCCTCCATATCTTTGGACTGAAAATTCAGCGGAACTTACTCGCACTACCAGTGCTTGTGAATCGTTCCACAAACATTTTAGCGACTCCTTTTACAAAGCTCATCCAAATATTTATATTTTTATAGAATAGCTTAAAGAATTCCAGACAGAAACTTACGCTAAATTACACAGTGTACATCTAACTGCTAAAATTCATAATATCGACGTCAAGAATCGCAAAAAATTCATCGCAAAAATGATTGACCCTTATACTACATAGGAAATTAGCAGAATGCATTTTATTATATGTATCTCTTTCCATTGTGGTGTTAAAGATTAAAACTAGTATAATGTATAATAATGTATAATGTATATAGTATAAGGTTTATGTTATATCTTATCTGATAATTATCTATTTTCTTTTAGTTTTTACTGGACATTTATTTTTAATAAATTCAAAATTTTAATTAACCATTGTTGTTCTGTTATTTATCAACCGGTCCCAAAACTGTGGGAGACAATTTAACTATTATTAATAGTTGCCCTTTATCTCGGGAGGCAAAAACTATTACTGCAAGATTACCGGTAAAAGAGATTTTTCCATTTTGTTTGTTACTCAAATATGTAAGATATACACTTAAGTACGTTTTAAATTAGTTTAGTGTTAGGTAAATGGTAAATATACAAGTACGACTTTTAAAATGCCAGGAAAGAATTGCTGTAAAATGTATACCTTATCAACGAGTTATTTCTAAGCCAGCAACAACAAGAAATACATCCATGAAATCACTCGAATACTTTCCATACCCTTTTGAAGTCGTAAAGCGATAGGCGACACCGAAACTTTACGTAATACTGTTTACAGATCGTATCGCATAATAGCTCGTTCTAAATATGCTCGTGTAAAACAAAAGTCTACTTGACAATCGGTGTGTGCTAATTATTGTGTAATACAGCTTCTTAATGGAAAAATCAGTAAGGAAGGAAATGAATTACAAAACAACTTACCTTGTTCCATTTGTTATTACAAAAAGCTTATTTCACATTTATTTAAAACACTTAATCCATGTCGAATAATTTCAACAAATTACAATTGGAAAATGTCATGTGAAATATAATAGTCAATACAAAAAGCAAATTTTTAGTGCATCTATACTTTCATAATTAGCATTTTTTTCAGGCTTATCATCGCACAAAAAGCACATCTGTTCAAGTGGCCAAAATCATTTCGTTCACGGTGATTGCGGTCTCTGTTATATTGGGATGTTTTATTCTGGCCTCGGCGTATGTCACCGCCAATGTATCGTGCAAACAGCTGGAACAAGAACTGCAATTCCTATCAGAAACAGCTGATCGCATGCAGCCGCTTCAGCCTGAAGCCCTAATTCAGGTAAGTTATCAAATATCCTTCTTGCATCTTATGAATGTTTGTATGTGTGATTATGTTACGAGGAAGTACTCATAAATCGTAATCACATTTACATACAAAATTTTATTCATTCAACATAATCCCCCTTAAGATATTCACATTTAGCAGAACGCCCATAAACTAACTCCAAGCTCTTTAAAAAAATCTTTGTCATGGTCTGCAAACCACTCTTTAACTACACACATGGGGCTTCTCATTTGTGTAGAAATTAGCTTTCAAATGTTTTGGGAACAAAAAATAGTCTAATGAAGCCAAATCCGAAGAATGTGACGCGTGGTTAACCAATTTGGCTGACGTGATGTTTCTACCCTGTTCTAAATAATCTATTCGAATTGTCCCAAAAAACTGAAGCAAGGATCTCGCCAGTCGATTTTTTACCACAGCATTTTTTTGGGTAGTGGAAAACCAGAATGCTTCCAGTCATTATGTTGCTCTTTAATCTCTGGGTGGTAGTGGTAGAGCCATGTTTCGTACATAGTAACAAGCCGATGCAAAAAGTTTAAGGAATCATCTTCAAAATGGCGGCAGATTTACTTCATTGCCGTAACTCGAATGTGCTTCTAATCAAAATTCAAGCGTTTTGGAATCCAGTTGGCCGAAAGCTTTGCGATACCCAAGTCGTGAGGGACGATGTGAAATATACGTACATAGAAAATATTCTGCTACACACTTGAGCCCAATTGGTCAATCTTTTAAAATCATTTTATGGACAGGATCAGTGTTTTTCGAAGTGGGCAGAGAAACTGACCATCCAAAGCGGTGTTAATCTTTGCCCTCTGATATTCCTCTATTATATTCCCCAACGCATTTATCAATAGTGGCATATGAAGGACACTGATCACCTAAGGCTTCCATCATATCAGCAAAAAATTCTTTACTCGATAACCCTCTCAAAAATAAATACTTAATAACTAGCCAAAACTAGATTTCTCTCAGATATACAGTTTTCAAAAATTCACAGTTTTATCACCATTCAAATTATGGATGTCAAACTTTCACAACTTATTTATAAAACATCATAGTTGTAACCATAGCAACGATATTCAATTTTGTCTACTAGAAAGTTTCCAGAGCAACTAGATATCAATACCTTCTCCTATATAAGCTTCGAACAAAATTAGTCAAGCCAAATCAGATGATGTAGAAAAGTCGAATTGAAGTATATAGATATTTGTTTCTTCTTCTGCTGATACCTTAATTATTAAGGGTTTAGTTATTATATTTCAGTAAATGTTTCCAGATATAGAAAAGCTTTCTCATTCTCGCCAAATTATCTAGTTAAAAACTCAATGCATGTTTTCGGAGTCAATTATTCATGTCATTTATCAGTCATAGTTGGCGCTAAACTTAATCCAAAATTGGAGAGGTCCATAAAACTAAATAAGCAATGTATAATAACAATAATGCATACCAAAGTAAGTCTATTTACGTAATAACTTTCTAAATAAAGTTCAATGAAATGTCGTGTATTTTTACTTGGTGTACGACTCGTGGTTGCACAGACTTCACTTCATCAACAAATTTTCTTTCTCTGTTTAAACTTTCACCCGTCAGCGCTACAGGAATATGGTTTTCGAATCATTAAATAGCGAGAGGATGAAAAATATTAAATAAATAGTGCATAATTATGCTAAATCAGAAATGCTAGAAATTAAGCGTTTATGAGATGTGGAAATTTCCTTTGTAAGCATGGATGAAATGTATGCAAATAAAAAAAAGGAATACTGTCGTTTTTAGCGTTGTAAATAACAAAGATAAATTTAAAATTCAGGAAGGACATTGAAATCAGTTTCTTCATGCTTATATTTAATTTATAAATAGTTTCGTAATTTAAATTTATGTGAATCATACATTTACATAAGCTGTTAAACAGGATCTAGAAGAACTTGAAATATTAACATTACATACCAGGTGACATTAACGTTTATAGAGACGTGAAAGATTTCTATTTAGAATGCCGGTTTCAATGTATCAGGTAACCAAATAAGTTCTTGCGTTTTTTGATGCTAAAATATAAATATTTATTAAGAAACAATAATGCACTATTACTCATCGAAGTAATTACCATCACACTCAATGACTTTTTGCTAATGTGACATCAATTTTTGTAAGCCGGTATTGTAGAACTCTATGGATTTTAAATCAAAAAAATTGACAGACTGCATTTATTACATCAACTTGAGTTTTGAATTATCTATGCTTCACACAGTTGTCAAGAGTTAAAAAGGGTGGTAATACCAAGTTTGTACTCATACAGTACAAAGTTTTATTTTCAATTATTTAAAACTAGTAATTAAACCAAAAATAAAACTCAAAATGTGCATGTATCGGATAAAATAAGGATTCACACTAAAGTAGATGACAGATAACAAACAAGTGCTATCGATCACCCACTTAAAAAATATTCGTGGCACTACTTTATTCAAAAGCGGCACGAACTTATTCAGTTATCTGATATTATTGCTAGAACGGTGCTAAATCGGACCGATAGAGAAACAAGCGCCTACGCGAAGAAGAATATTACATTGGCAACCGGACGGTTCTTATTCTTATACATGTGTTTTGCTCCTATTAAAAGATGTGGATCTTCCACCTACTATATAAAAGCATAATACTAAGAGAGCGGATCCTTTATATAGATCTGAGATACGTTTTATTTTTAAATACTCGTCAAACATTGCATTCTAGGTGCAAATGTCAAACTGACAGTTGGTGTTACCAACTGAGAAACGAATAATAAATCTGCTAATATAAAATGCGACATTTATTTCTTAGAAATACTTTAATCTATTTTGTAGGTGTTTGACTAAGATACATCGTATGCAATTTAGTTTAGCTTAACATTTCCCCACCTATATCGTCCTTGGCCTCTCGAAAATTGGATAGTGAGAATAAGCATACATGGGTTATGTCATTCTACTTCTTTTTATTACGGTAGTTGACAATGGCGAGCAAACGCTATACTCCATATACGAAGATCCGACACGAATCACATTAAGATTTCTACTTTGTCCCAGAATCTGGCACAATAAAAACACTGTTAATTGTTATACGGAGCAGAGGCTACGGGCAAAACCATCTGTCGATTTGTATTAGAAAACGTCGTAGAAATGAAGTTGTCGTTCTCATACATTTTACTTGACTCTGATGTAGTGATTAATTATTTATTTATTTTGTTATTTCAATGCCGTTATCACTATAATAATATTTGTTTATGCAGTTCAAGGCACGTTAGAAATTACTGTATGAAATCATCATTAAAACAAGAATTAATGTTTTTCAACCTTCCAAATTTAAAATAAATTTCATTTTAAAAATAGTGACCTACAAAAAGAAAAACTGTTTAAATAATCTAATTTCCTTCGGAGTATAATTCGTAGCGCTCCATTAAACACACTTCTGATTCACGTTGGATTAATATGCACTTGTAACCAATTATAGCGGTAAAATAAGGTAAGCAATGGGACTCTCGTTTCCCACATAATTCTCCATAATGGGCATATCGTCGAGTTTTGCGTTCTGAGAAAATTGGTTACCGGTTAAAGTCGGACTTTATTCTAAACGAGATTATTACTTAGGTTAAGAACCCAGAGTAGGAAGTAATTCCCTCGGCAAAAATGCAACAAAAGTTATATAATCATATTTTTTTCTTCAAGCATAAGAGAAGTACACACAATTTGAATTGAGCGCACAGATTTTTTTTTAGTTTAAACGATGTCTGAGGCACGTTGTTACTATTATGTCTACTGTTTTACAACGATGAAAGGAGAGACGCGAATGCTTAGCCACCATTAAAGGATTTAATTAGGTGAATAAGTATGCAACAGGCCAGAGATATGTACATCTTCTTGTGTGTGTGTGTGTGTGTGTGTGACTGGGGCAATGGTGAAAGCGACAGGTCTTTACTCTCCTAGGAAGCAGGTCATCATTGTATGTACGTGTATGCAAGTGTGTGGGGAGAATGTATTTCATTTAGACGATGCACCCGTTCGAAAGTTTGTACTATCTGAATGAATTGAAAGGAATCTCATTTAATATTTATTTCAGGAAGAACCGCAAGAAAGCAAAGATTTATCAAAGCTAGAACAGAGGATCAAGGAAATAGATGAAGTCTCGGACAATAAAGTCGCGAATGAGAAATCAGAAGTTGCTCCAGCGCCGGCTGACTCTTCTTCCTCATCGGAAGAGAGCGAAGAAGATGACGAGAAGACCATCCATATCAAGATGCCACTGGAATTAGATTTCGACGATTTGGCGGGTGCCTTGATGGAGAAGAATCAGCGATCCAGAATGAACTGCATCGTGGAGAAGAAGAGAGCCGAACAGATGGTCGATCACCAACCAAAAACGATTCAATTACCTTTCGGATTGAATTTGACCACAGATCCACGCTTCGAACACGTGAGCGGCGAAAGGATGGCCATCTTCTGCGAGAGCGGAAACGATCAAAGGTGAAACATCCACCGGTTTATAGTGCTTTAACAAAAAAAAAATATCGTAAAAATCTAATTTTAGCCACCAAGAACCAGCTGAACCCGAAGAACAAGAAGAAACCATCATGATCCAGCCGATTATGATCCCAATTCCTCATACCAATTTCGAAACTCACATGCCGATGCAGGTCCAACCCCAAATGATGCCCAATAATATTCCAAATAGGATTCCAATGGAACAACGTCAACAGCCAATGCCTATTCCACACCCTATGGAAACCATGAGACCACCAATGCCCGTACCTATGATGCAACACCAGCAACAACCATCTTCGGAACCAGATTTCCCTCCAGTCCAAATGCTACATCGTATCGCTCAACAAATCATTGCACAAAGAATCCAAATGGAACAAGCAAAGAACCAGGAAGAGAGTCAATCAAACGAAGTTTCCCAATCGGAGGATAATCAACAGGAAAACCAGCATTATCCTCAACCAGATTACGTAATGGAGCACAGAATTCCAATTCCCGAAGAGGTGCTCAGCCAAATAAATCGTCTTCCACACAGTGATATGATCGTTGCAGTAACTGGGCAAGAGCAAGACGATCAATCCCAAGAGCAACCAGAAATGCAGCAGCAGCAGCAACAACAGGCAGTTGACAACAATGAAAACACCATGAATGTAAGGATTGGTTATGGTAGACATATACCCGAACAAATGCCATTGCGCATGGTCCAAATACAACAGGAACTCCAAGAACCGGTCGCTGACGAAATGAGACCTCACTGTGAGTTATTGGAAAATTGATATTTTTAAAAGCACTAATCCGTATTTAATTCCAGATGTACACCCACGTTCTGTACGCTCAGTTGACTCTCTTTTGCCGAAGAAACGCGTCAAACGCTGCTCATGCGACTGCGCATGTTAGAGGCGAGGAGTGAATCGTAAAAAAAAAATTTTTTCTTCGTTTTAGTAGTACCCTAGTTAAGCTGCTACATTTTAACAAGATATGTTGTTAACACTTCCGATTGATGTTATAATTCGTCTCTTCAACTGTACATGTGTAATAATTATTTTATTATTATTAGATTGCTATAGCTACTATAAAACTGTAAATAGGTTGATTTAATAAAGAAGTTGGGGTTATTGATTATGTGATAGAGACCTATATTATTTAGATTGTCCGTACTTATCTAAAGATGTAAAATATTTCTGTACAATAAACAAAATTATTTTTCTAAATTGTTTACTGCTTGTGTTATTAATTCCTTATTATTTTCAAAACGGGTTTATTGATGCCGTTTCCGGGGAAGTAAACTTCATAACCAAACGATATTTTCCGTCAGGCTTCGGTTTCTCACTAACCAGCGAATAAATCCAAGTCTTGATGCGTAGTCGCTACGTTTTAATGCGTGTATAGGTAAGATATGATACGGGAACAAACCGAAATTGTGCTAAGTTCTCCATACTCTCATGCGGCCTACGTTAAGTCTGTTGGATATTCTTCGGACATTAATACAAGGTTGAGCGTCAACCATATTAAGTATTTATTCTTCTTAAACAAGCTCTTGTTCCACGGGATGTTCAGAAGTAGCTGCAGGAAATTTTGCCTTGTCCTAAACATCGATAGATACTGCAAAAACAGTTCTACAAGGCACTCTACGGGAAATTACCAACAATATTCAGCAACTGCCGCCCATGCATTTCCATTACACAATCCATAAACAAAGTAAATATCGGGGTATTCTTCATTCGAAAGAATTAACATATTTTTAAGACCATTTTAATGTATGTAACTTTGAATAAAGAAATTATTTTATTGTAATTGTTAATTAAGACAGATAAATCAAAAGTAAATGTAGGTAAAACTTCATGAGTAAAGTGTTTTATTCAAAATTTCCACGTTTTAATTTAACAAATTAAACATTGTTTCGCAAAAAAACTGTTCGGTTTAATTTAGCTTCCTCGAAAAGTTCTTGATGATTTGTATTTTGTATGGCTTATAATTGAACTCTTTCATGGTTTGGTATATCGAACTGTATGATACTTCATAATGTTTGTCTACATTTAAAAGGGATCCTTCATACGGTTCCTCTACATAACTTCGGATATTCAGATCGTTGTCTTCTGTTAGAACGTGATTGGTTTTATTTATTTTTCAGTGAGAACACAATCATCTGCTTTGAATTTGTTAAAAGTAATGAGCATAGTTTTCGGACATGCTATAGGCTTTCAGGATAATTGACTGAAAACACGTCCCTAACCCCTCTAAAAATTATTGTATCTGGACCACGTCATCATTGCCACCTTTTCATCTTTATGTATTTAATTTGTGATTGCTGTATGAATATACATTTAAAAAATATTAAATTAATAAAGAAATATTTGACATAAAGAATTGTTGTTTTTTTCGCACTGACGACGCGTTAACGTACAACTGGTTGTCTACTATAACATTACCTGTAGGAAATACCTATGTGTAACATTACAAAAAACGTCCTGTATACATGTATGTGCTTGTACAGTATTTGATACAGCCAAATTAATTTTGAATAATTTCTTTAAACCCCCTTTTACTATGCAACTCATTATACGGAAACAATACCACAGTTATAGTTATGAGGTTATGGACACAGAGAGAGTATGTAATACAATTCAATATCAAAAGATTTTTGTGGTAATTGACTTACAACTTCTTATATTTTCTTACCAAGAACAATATTTATTAATGTAGAAGTCCTTATTTAAAATTTAAATTTCCCGCAAACCTTATGCCGTGAAGTTAGTTGTTGTTTGTGCCGTATTCGCAGCGGATGTACGGGATATACATTACTTGTTATATCTTATGTGTGTTACAAATAAAGTTAAGTTAAAAACGTTTATCGTCGTTAATTGAAATAAAAATTCTAGTTTGTGATTTTGATTTAACTTTCAAGTGCAGCTATTTTATTTACGTATATGAAAATTATTGTTAGGAAATTGTAGAAATAGCATATGTTTAAATTGCTTCTTTGATCAAAATCTCACATTTTCAAACATTTATGTATTACACTAGGCACCAAAAATTTTATAGATTACACTGTTATTTTATGAAATTTATTATATAGTTGTCCACAATCTTTGGCAATGTAACACAGGTCAGACATTGCGTCGATTTTGAACTATCAGAATAGGCAATTCAAGGTTCCTCTCTGTAACGTGGGTTGCGTAACTTTCAGGCACATTTTTATAATCAATTGCATGTGTTCACCTGTAATTGATACAAATATGTACAAAACCAGGCAACCCATCTCCCCTTGGGTCTCGAGCAAAATATTAACACCTGCTGACATAGGCCAAGAAGATTATTAATAGTTTTATTTAGTTCTAGATTTCTTAGTGTTTATAACAATACAGAAAAATATATCTAAAATACAATAAATAAAATATAGTGGCATGAGGTATATATTTCGATAATGCATTTCACCATTATTTCTTAATTTTCATTTCACTTTTCAAATATTTTACACCAAATGGACATATCATATAATTCAAACATGTAGCACATTGTGGCTTTATTGGTTGACAAATTTGTTGACCAAAACCCACTAGTAAATAATTTACTTCAGCCCAGACATCTCTCGGTAACCAACTTTCTAAAACTTTCCTTGTACCTTCTGGTGTTTTAGTGTTGACCCAACCCAGCCGATTTGAAATTCTATGGACATGTGTATCAACAGCTATTCCCGTGACTTGATTCCAAGCTATCTGCATGCATAGGTGAGCCATTTTTGGCCCAACCCCCGGTAGTTTACAAAGTTCTTCAACACTATTGGGTATATCACCATTGTACTGAATTTTTATCATCTCTGTTGCATTCTTTATATATTTTACTTTACTCTTCCAAAAGCCTACTGGATATATTAATTCTCCCAATCTTTTGTCAGACGTATTCAAAATATTATCTACGTTACAACCATGGTGACGCAATTTTAACATTGCTGAATGAGTTACTTGATCTTTTGTCTGGCTACTAAGCATCAAAGCCAATAATGCTTGATAACGTATATCTGCAGGCTCAGCGTTTTTATCCATACATTGATGACATCCCATGGAATCTACAGGAGCATTAACATCTTTCCGCATTTTCTTAATATTATCAAGCATTTCCTCCCAGTTATATGGGAATTTAGAATCATTACTTTTGGGCTTAGATTCTACTTTAATCACAGATTTATTATCTGATGATAATTCTTCTGTGTCAGATCCGTCAGATTCTATTTCTTTTTTAATTTTATTGGGAACTGCGTCATATTCTACCTTGACATGATCCCTTTTCTTATTAATTGCTTCCTTATTGGTAACTTCAGATTCCTCAACTGCCTTTTTAAGTTTAGCTTTATCTGTAGCTTTAAACTTAGAAAAATCTATTCTTTTAGGACTTCCAATTGCTATTTCACTCTTCGTATCTGTAGTCTCAGATGTGTGAGCGCTTTTATAGTCATCTATTTCTTTAATTGCTTTGTTTCTTGTATTATATTTTCTAGCAGATGTAGAGGTTACTTTTGATGTTTTAGTTATTCTCTTCATGACGGAAGTGACAGCAAATTTTATCATTTAATATAAATTAAACATATTATTATACGCTACTAACATTACTATGTTATGTGAGAAGGACATTTATAACAAGAAAGAAATACAATTCACAATAAACCTAGAACAAACAGTTTAAACTTTTTTGTAATAATTGTAAGATGCTGCCGCTTAACGGCAACTTCCACAACTAAAGTGTACCTATATTTAAAAATTTCAAATTAAAGCTAAATTTATTGTGATTATCAATGGCAGGAGACGCTAGAAAAGGTAAACGCATATTTTTAAGGCATTGTGCTCGTTGTCATTTACTTGAAAAAAGCGAAGAGCACAAATATGGTCCAAATTTATACGGTTTATTTGGCAGAAAAGCTGGGCGTGCTCCTAATTATGAATACAGTGAAGCTAACAAAAGTGCGAACATTATTTGGAGTAGAGAAACACTGTTTGAATATTTAAGAAGTCCCAGGGAATATATACGGGGAACAAAAAAAAATATATGTGGGTTGACTGGTGAAGAGGACAGACTAAATTTAATAGCGTACATAAATACAATTATATAGCAATATTAAAAGTTCTTATTAACTGTTACAACTGTCACATGTATAAACTATCATGTAACAAGTACACATATATCAAGGGAGGTCGCATTTCAATTAATTTTGACAGTCTATGCGAATTTAACGTTTACAAGCATTTTAACAGTTGTTACCGTGGTTATCAATTTAAATATAGCATTAATCAATAATTATCATTCGGTACCTATCAATTAAAATTTTTCGTGATTGATTCACAATGGGAGATGCTGACAAAGGCAAGAAGATCTTCGAACGGGCATGCAGTCAATGTCACACGACAAACGCCGGTGGCAAGCATAAAGTTGGACCAAATTTAAACGGCTTGTTCGGGAGGAAAAGCGGCACCGCATCTGGATTCGCTTATTCTGATTCCAATAAGAACAAAGGAGTCACGTGGACCGAACAAACCCTATTTGAATATTTGGAGAATCCGAAGAAATACATTCCTGGAACAAAAATGATCTTCGCCGGACTGAAAAAGGAGCAGGACAGACACGATTTGATAGCGTATTTGAAACAGGCTACGAAATAAAATGGTTTTAGTTAAATAAAGTTTAATTTTTTGTCATTTATTAAAGTATATAAGTACTACATAAAAGTGGTAAGGTGATGAATAAATCAATGTTAGTTGATATGTATGTGTATGTGGGTATACAAAGTTTTCCACAGATAATAACTAGTAAGTATGCATTTAATAAATATAATGGTAGAAATATATAAGGCATGCACGTGCATAGATTTTCGTGACGTAGCTGGGGTAGATATTTGGAGAGAAATATAAACTTTTATCACATAATGTGTCTATAGTTGATACTGCTTTATTAGCATTTTTCTGACCTTTGTTGCACATATAGCGCCGTGTCGCACTATGCATCAACAGAAAAATGTGCAATAGACTTTTCTCTTCTAAATCAAAGAAATACAAATTACATTTAACGAATATAATTTCAACCACGTTTCAACAAAGACAAAATTTAAATTGACAGACTTTGCCATAGGTATCGTCAACTAGTCCTTTAGAAAAACAGTAAGTACAGTGCTTATGGGAATACCGCACAGCGGTGCCACATCTTTTAGGGAAAATAAAATATGGCCACAATGCAAAATGTAATACACTTATGAAACCTGTAATGTTCAAAAAATTTGATTCAAGATTTTGTTATAATAATTTACTAAAACAGAGAGAATTATAATGGGGAAATTCTACATTTTAATGTTTGTATAGCTGACATTCAGATGTCACTTTATTGTTCACATAACCTACTGTCAACTAATGATGTAGCTCCTTTCACTCTATTGAAATTGTTTAAAAATATGAACAACGTTGTGCAACAGTAAGCGAGACAGATGTATGTATATGTTAATTATGCAACTAGGAATATGAACTAATAGTTCGCAATCAATCTAGGGACCTTTTTGATACCAACCCAGACAGTTGAGATTGATCACTCTATATATTTAGACCATCATAAACACAACTAATAAGCAATCAGGCAATATTTATATCTTTATGCTTTAGTTTATATAATTCTAAATTTTCAGACAACTCAAGCAATCTTTAATAAATGTCAAAATTGACATCTATAATAAAAATGGAAAATGTTGATTTTTCTGGTAAAGTTTAGGTCACATCTAATTTTCCTTTAGATTTCATCAGAGATAATACAATAAGGAGAGATAGGGCACTTAACGTTAAAATTGCGTGCCTATCCCTCTGATGGTCTGCGAACCCAACTAAACAGACTACCGCGCCATCTCATAAATTTCAAACTTGACAGGATGCATAATGTCATCCAAAATTCTATTAATTCTTTTATACAAGCTTTTTTTCGGATAATGTCATTCACAAACTGCCAAAAAATATATGCATTCTGTCATGCAGATTTTTAAGTAGCACATGTTTAGACTAAAGACTCTGAAGGAAAACAATTCGCTCCAACTTTAATGTATCCTACTCAACAAAAACATAGCCATTAGGAATATAATTACACTAAAAAGTTCATACCTGGCCATGAATCATTTTCAGCTCGACGTGCGTTAACAAAATAATAATTAATTCGGGACACGTCAATATTTATAGACGAAATACACAATAATAATAAAAATAACCTTAATGATTCAACAATAAGTAAAAACCAAAAGAACTACTAACAACTAAAGGAATTGTAATATAAATTTTAAATACTTCGGGAATTGGTCGACAATTAGAGCCGACGTTCTCTTGAAACATATGTCCCGAATTCTATTAAATCAATTTGTGTGGGTGGATTTCCCGATACTGCGTATTAGTTTAAATACTCTATGCAGATTTCTAGGATTTTACACTCAGAACCTACTATTAGATGAAGTGTTGCACTCAGAGCCCTCTATTGGTCGAGTAAGCCCTGGTTTACACCAAAGGTTTACTAGTACACCTCCCCCCCCTTCCATTTCGATTTGAAGTAAAAACAGGTTCAAACCACGGTAGAAATAACACGGTATGCTCACGCGCATGTAGAGCTACGTCACTGCGGAGCAAAAATCGTGGCAAGTACAA
>JARFOC010000194.1:162484-175497 GCA_031763485.1 Osmoderma eremita | reverse complement strand
TCAAGGGCCTGGACTTGTTGGATGAACTCTAGGATGCCATCCGCTCCACAATAGGACCAAGCGGCCGAGGTGGAAGGGGTTATCTATAACCCGGCGGATGACATCATTTTCCCCCCAAATACCCAACAACAGCTGATATAGACTCTTATATGTCCAAGTGTGCATATTTCCTCGTTCCATGACAACCTTCTTCCGTTTTCGTCGTACCAACCGCTACTTTCAAAACTCTTATTTATTAAATACGAAGTCTTTACCTCATCAAGTTTTAGAAGTTGTCACGTATTGCAGTGATATGTAATATTGCTTAAGCACACACGACAAGTACATGTTATTGGGGGAAGAGGGTGGTTGTTTGATAAGAGATCCCTGAGTTGACTTTCTTTTGAAGACAAGTAGATAAATTCAGTAATATAGAATAAACTTATAATAATCGCCATTCCAAACCCGGAAAAAGAATTCCCAACCAAAGAAAGAATAAAGAAATTTGAGTAGAACCAAGAAAATTGATAATAAATGGAAAGAAACTTAAGTAGAGGGTGAAACACTGCACACACACACACACACACATTGGATATTTAAGGTGCAAAATAGGATCGTATTCATTATCAATTCTTGTAATTATTTCTCATAACTTAATTATCTGTCCAATTTTTGATTTTAATTTGCGTGTTTGGATAATGTAATTGTATTTGTGTATGTAATTCTTGCAGTAAGGTCTCTAAATTTCATTATACATTTAGCCTCTGTATTAATTTTATGTATTTTCTTTTTCGTTAAAATCTTAAATCGAGCCATATTTAACTAATGTGCCCTAATACTACATCTACCGAATGGAATTTAAAAAATCTGTGAACTTTTAATTTTTGTTATTGGTACTGTTTCGTTGGATTGGTAACTTTCTGTCAAATTTGACAGGACAATATACCAAGGGAGCAAAAATAATTGTCATGTCTGAAGTTGCAGTAAATTAATAAGAATAAGACAAAGAAATATATATATATATATATAACAGGTAAGACAAACTTCAGGCATGACAATCATATTAGACCTCTCCGTACATACGAGTATATTCGTATGTAGCGATGGAATTAAGTGCGTACCATACATTTGTTATTAGTGACGTACGAAGTAAATTAGATTAGCAAAGATCGGCTTTTGACAACGAGTAGCAGGCATTTAGTTAACAAAAATGGAATACCGCGTTTTCGTGAATATTCCAAATTTAATTTAAATAGAACCCGTTGCATCTTTCTCAGTTTCGAATATAACTTAGTTTGTGATATAAAATTTAAATACATTACTCCTTTAAAATAAATAATGAAAAAAAAATTATTATTAAGTCTGATTTACATTCAGTAGGAGCGATCGTTCACTATAAGAATCTAGCGTTAGAAAGGTTAGGGTTGGTGATTGGTTAAGTAAAACATAATGTTGTCACTGACAGTAAAGCATTCAGTTGCCTGAAGTGAAGACACTGTTGCTTGAGGGATTAGATCATGTAAATGCTGAGAATTGGGAAAATTGTGATAAACATGTTATTGCAGACGATAGCAGAATGTACCAGCTGGACGATACGATAGAGGCATTCATTATAACTGCGAATAACGGTTCATCATCCGATTCATTGTAATAGTCTTGTGAGTGGCCGTAGGAGCACAAATCGTTGCGTGTCTGCCTATAAATCTAATCGTCCTGAATCTGACCACCCACCTTTGAATGTGAACAGAAAAACATTGTGAAAAATAAATATTCACCACTATGATATGCTTTTTTCAATGAATCCATAATGCAAAAGATGTATGCACATTTCCGACTGTTAACATGCTTTTTGGATAATTTAAACAAACAAGCATTGTTTAAATTTGAAATACGTCTAAATTTGCCCCTATTTCCGGTATACTCTTATTGCTCCTGTGTGATACGTACACTGAATGTAAATGAAGTATAAGTCCGTACATACTGCGTAGCATGCCTTAACAGAGAAAAGATATATAATGCGTTGCTATGTTTATTTCCTTGTCAATAACGAGAGAGGATCTGGGAGATTTGTTGATTAAGAAGAATGTTGTGGTAGCATTAATGGACAAAACAATAAAATTGACAGGTTTGCACTTTAGATTCAAAATGATAACAAATTCAAAACTACACTTAAGGAAAATTTCCAAATAGCTGTTTTAAGAAAATAGCAAGAAATACACGCTATATCCAATCATTCGCCGCAGTCCAAGCATAAAACAGCACACAATCACTAACAAAGTAAACACCAATTCCATATAATATATAAATTAGCACATTAAAATCATAATTTAAAATCGTCGTTTAAAAAAATCAAAATCCACTAACCGAAAAGCACGTCAAGTATACAAAATTCCTTGTAACAGTTGGGGGTATATCGGACAAACTACACAACATTCAAACGAACGAATTAAAGGACATAAATATCAACAAAACACAACAACTTTAAAAAGACATACATTAAACACTGGCCATACATTTAAGAGCCAGAAATATCCTTGAATCGATACCAATTTAAAAGAAAAACAGTTAATGACGGATCTGACATAGAAAACATTTCCAAAATATATTATTCCATTTTATAACTACTTGGACACCCGCGGTATTGACAATAATACAAATAGTTTACATTGGCTTTGTTCCATCTGCACTCGCTGATTGTCAGATGGACACATACAAATTACACAATCTGTACGACCTGAAGGTGTTTACTGCAATACATTTACACAATGTGCATGTCTCTGACGTCCATATGGCAGTCACAGTCACGGAGTTCAGTTGGAACAAAGCTAATATGTACAATCCTTCTTACATATTTCATAGTTTTATTTATAAAATAAAAACCTACCCATATGTTTATATTGAAGTGGAATGGCATAAATACATCTGTCAATATGTTGGGACCATAATTTGAAAAATGTAAAATAATGTTAGTTTCATAATCACACAATTTTGTAGTCAAATAATCGACATTTATGCTTAATACCACCTTTACTTAACGTAGGTTATAATTTAACAAATTTCACTATTATCACATAACAATGTAAGTGCTTTTAGCACTAAATTTCTATACAGATTTGCATGCCTTGTTAGCACAATAACGATACTAAAATAGTAATAATATATTATAGGTTTGATAAAGTAAATATATTTATCCAAACGTTAAAACCATTAATTTTCAACCCATTTAGCAGCAAATAAGCAAGAAACTGCAATGCATATAATCCACGCGGCTAAGAAAACAACAACTTCTTTACTTGGAAATAGACAATACAGAAGTGTGTTAAACAAAAGAGAGACGTTTTCTAAAGAGAAGTGTTGAATTGAACAGCTATTGACTTTCTTTTTTTTGTATTAATTGCGTCAAAACTGTTAGGTAATACTAGGTGGGTACTACGATTTTTATATAATGAAAATTCTCTTTGATTAAAAATAATTAAAATGCCTCATAACCGTCTCACTATTAATGTTAAAACAATGGTGTGGTAAACCTCTTATATGACAAATTAAGTTATCTTTCAGAACCTACATGTAATATTTAGGGCATTTCATTACAAAAAAAATATTTGTGTTTGTTTCCGAAAATGCATTCCCCAATTGGTTTTCTGATAGCTGGCTCAATATTAAAAAAAAACACCGCTGTCTTTGCTAATTTTACTTACTTCGCGGGATCCACAATAACAAAGATGATAACAATGCCCTTTATAACATTGAACCATATTAATTCTAGGGTATTAACCTTTTTTCGCGTTACCATTCCCTCTATGTACTTTCACAATTGCCACTACGTAGGTAAATGCACATGTTACGGAGCACCATCGATCTTATAAAGTTACAGACTTCGCTGTAACACATTTGATGACCAATTCCGCCAAAACGCCTCGCTTACTCAAAGAAGCCATTTATGTGTGAGTGTTGCTAACTTAATGAGTTGTATCACGCAATATACACGCTTCCAAATTTCCTACCAAACAGAAAAGGACAAGGTTACTACCAGGATGTGTACGCTGAATCTATATACTTAAGACAATGACAACTAATGTCGCAATGGAGGGTAATCTCTAGTGAAGAGATGCTAAATAGATTCATTACGCAGCTCACGCCTGATATGTATGAAGATTTGAATGTATAAGGTAAATATTAAGTCGCAGAAGATTTGTTAATTTTATGTATCCTGCAGCATTTGGGTTTGTCCTATTTTAAATTTTCAATTTGAGTAGGAAAAAAGTGTCGGTGTCTTAACTTTAGAGAAGAAAAAACTTAGTTTCCTTATAACAGGGTGTTGGAAAATTCGGTTGCGAATCAAAAATTTAAGTCGTTCGCATTTGAATCGAATTTACTTCTATTTAATTAACGAATTTTATGTAGCGAATAAAAAGTGTTTAAATCGTCCCTTGGAAGAATCATTCCACTTATGATTCTTTTCCATGCACGTGTATACAGGTGCTTAGTTTAAAATTTTTCAGTTATTGCACATTCTAATATTGTGGATAAAAGTTTTGAAGTGTGTAATTTGAGAATTTGGATCGCGCTAGAATTTCAAATAAATATTTTTTTAAAAAAGTATTATTAATAAATTTAAAAAATTAAAAATTGTATTTCTAGCATTTTTTAAACATTTTTAACTTTAAATTTTCGGGGGGCCCCTCCAATTATATTTTTATTATTTTTTTCAGCCATTTTTAAGACGTTTAAATTAAGGGGCCCCCCTTTTAATTTTTTTCAAACATTAACACTTAAATTTTCAAGTGGGCTTTCTTTATTTTTTCAAACATCTTTAGGACTTCTAAATTTTCAAGGGGCCCACCGTTTTCTTAATTTTTTTTAATTTGATTTTTTTATTTTATTACATTTTAATTTTAATTTTACAACTACCCTATATATTTAGTTCCAAGAAAAAGAAAGTCATATTTCATTTTATCTGAGTAATAAAAGCATAATAAAATAGTATAGTAAACTTTTTGAGTTTAATTCCCGAACATTAGTTTCCGGTAATTTGCCGAATCGAATTTTATTTTAAACTCCCAAGCGATCCATTCCCAAACAAACGAATCAAATTTTTCGATTCTCCGCACCCTGCCTTACAAGAGCCATCGCCATCGATGAAGAAATATGTATATATTTTTTAATTACATGCATTTTTTAAATCAACTAGGCATTCTTATATAACCAAATTATAGACTTGCGGTATCGCGTTCATAATAAGAACAAGAATTACGATAAACGACGCGGACACGCCTCTTGGCATTAATATGTCAAGATGGACTTTCTTTTCCTTAAGCTATAATATTCATCGTTGGTCAACAAACAGGAAAATAATCCATCACTCCGTCGCTTAGGTAACATCGCATGTCGTCCAAAATAACCAGCAACTCGCTCAGTTGATAAAGCACAAATAGGCGTTACATAACGCAACTTATAGGTACAACTTAGCAAAAAAATACCAATCAAAATTCGTCGTAATTTTAACGTAACATTGAAAGGATGATTTGCGAAAAATCCAGAGCGCATCGAAACTTTCGAGCACGCGAGCAGTTACTAGCGGAAGACAAATCAATTACCGAGACAAACGTGCCCGTAAACTAACCATAAAAGCACGGCAAACAGTCTCTTAAATTGCCCAGAAATGTCTTTGGAACGTCGTTAGTGTACCGCAGAATAAGTACGCTCTGACAATCTCTTAGGTGATTTTCTGTTGGTCTCGTTAAGTGTCGCCGCGTGAAATTAGAGCTACTGTTAAAGTGTATACCTGTTATAATTCATTTCTCCCTCTATTCTCTGAAATCAACCCATTTAGACGCGAATTAAAAACAATGCCACAACAATGGTCTGCAGTGCCCGACAAGATTTTAATTTACTGTATTATTTAATTACTGTCGCCCGAACAATGGGTCATTCGTGGATAATTGCAAGCTGCAGAAAATCAGTTTCCGTTTCACGCTCTGCTACCATTTATGTAGTAGCAAAGACAACGTTTACCGCTATAGTAAATATCCTCTAAGAAAGCTGCTATCAATTACGAAGCAATTATGGGAATTTAATCTCTAACGTTCATCTACATACAAAGTACACTTAGATATTTCCATTTGTAGTATTTGTCCTGGTATTTTTTGCATTTGCTAGAAAACAGACGAAGAAATAAGAAAATTGTCGCATTGTATCCTATATATTATTTTTTCCAATAGTTTATGAAAGCTGAAAAGACAAATTTATGAGTCATTAAAAGTTTGATGTGGAAGATGAAAAGCGTTTGGTATAGACATTTATTATTGGTATATAAACTGTAAATAAAATAAAAAGCATGTGAAGGTTTATTCCCATGAAATAAATAATTACTTACACATAGAAAATTTATTGCTATAGTTAGGTCTTATAGTTGTTGTATAAATTCTTAATTTGGTGTTTTTACTAAGCCTTTTATCTCTAAGAAATTGCTTGCTAGTGTGAAATGCTTTATATCCTAACTGTATTCTTTCTTTGATATAGCCCCTATCGTTTTTGTTGTTTATTAGCACACCTAGATATTTGAAAGTATCATCCTCTTCGAATTTGTGTTCTTTGATTTTATTTGTGTGGTCGTCGTTTTCCTTTTTCTTCTGCAGAACATATATTTGGTTTTTTTCTCGTTTATTTCTATACCTCTTATTTTGATCATTTCTTCTATCGCAATAAATGTTTCCTCTAGGTCTTTTTTATTTCTTGTGACTATTGCCAGATCGTCGGCGTACACCACTATCTGTATGGATTAATTCTTTACTGTTCCTCTGTTTTTTATCTGTTTAATTACATGGTCTAGGGAGGTAATAAACAGCAATGCAGACAGTGCAACTCCTTGTCGCACTCCTCTGTTCACTTGGAAGCACCTAGTCATGTTTTGTCCCATGTTAACTATTGCAGTTGTTTCCACCGTTGTCATTTTTATAAGTTTTATTAATTTCGTTGGTGTTTTTATGGCTGCTAGATCTTGTATTATCTTTTCCCTTTGTAGTGTATCAAACGCTTGTTTAAAGTCAATGAACGAATATGTATATCTATATCATATTCATAACTTTTTTCCATGACTTGATTTATTATGTGAACTGCGTCTGTAGCTGATTTTTCTTTCCTATATCCAAACTGATAATCTCCTATAATAGCTTCTGTGTGATTAGTTAATCTAACCTTAAGTATTGTCGTCAATATTTTGTAGGCTGCGTTTAACAATGTTATGCCCCTGTAATTTGTGCATTCAGTCAGGTCTCCCTTCTCCGGCATTGGCACTATAATTCCATTTTTCCATTCTTTAGGCATTTTTTCTTCCTCCCAAATCTTGACTAGTAACCTGTGTATTCTTGCATATAATTCCTCGCCTCCCTGTTTCAGTAATTCAGCGCATATTTGATCATTTCCTGCTGCTTTTTTGTTTTGTTACTTAAAAAAACCCGCTCTAAATATCCAAACTGCAAGGGTTTTACAGATATTACCTATAAAAAATGTGGCGTCATTTTGTGTACCAATAAAGAAAATATTGTAATTGTCAAATTATTCCATAAGTGAAAATATTGTATACGTTTTTATACAGTGTTGCATTGAATTGCATATGAAATTTTAAATTACTATTGAATTTTTTTGAAAGTATATGTTTAGGTATTTTTCCAATATTCCCCCATATGTTTTTGAATAATTCACAATATTTTCGGCGAAAAATAAAAAATCATGCATTTAAGGGTTAACCGATAAAATGCCATCACGGATCCCATGGATTTTATTGCTGACATCATCGCCAATGCTACATTGACTAATCGAATGTATGTTATTGAAATTTTCAGCGTTCGTTGTACGAACAAAATACATCTTACCTGAAAATTCCGTAAACAGGTATCAACGTTTACTGGGTGTTCATTTATTTATGTCGGCCAGTATTGTAGGTTTATTAGTGGAGATGGAATTTTGCTAAATTAAATTCGCTTTACTAAAAACGTCTTTATATGGAACACTTTTTGTAACTTTAACTAACTTGGGCTTTAAAAGCGTTGACGGAAAATAAGACGCTATTAATTTTATTTTCAAAATAATACTTCCAAAATTTGCAGCGTCGAGTATTTGAATAATTGAAATTTCCATTTTGTATTGGCGCCTAATTACTTAGTTGAAATTGATTATACCAGTTCTAGAAAAGGAGGTATATAAAGAGATATTGCAAGAACAGTTATAATTCAAGGGGCATTCATTTCAATTCAAAAACATCCTGAAAACAATTTTTCTATTCTATCAATCTGAAAAATGTCTAAGGAATAAAGAAATACTATGAAAGCACCTATCTTCGCTCAATTCTTTCCTGCAGTAACCTTATCCTTGTAACTTCAGGGGGGGTATTAACATTATTATGCAGTCGTCTGAGAGAAACAAGTTACTCCTGAATGTTAATAAATGTTTTGCCATGTCCTACACACGTAGAAATGCTCCTTTTTCTTTTAATTACACAATTAATGGGAAAATCTTGAGAAGAACTTTCGAGATGACAAATCTCGGTGTGCTCTTTGATGCTTGTTTGGTGTTTGATAAGCATATAGCGGGTATGCGTTTGTCTGCGTCTCGTACTCTTGGTTTCATCTTCCGTGCGTCCAAACATTTTACCGATCTACAAGTTATTAAAACTTTATATTTTGCGTTTGTTGTCAGTAAATTAGAGTATAGATCAAACATCTGGTATCCATTTTACAGTACTTATAACACCGTTATTGAAAATGTTCAAAAAAAATTTTTGAAATTTTTATCTTTTAAAATACCTGGAAAGTATCCTAATTGGAATACGGGCTATAATATGCTATTAAATGAGCACAATATGCAATCTCTGGTTCAGCGTACAACATCTCATAGTGCACGGTTTTTGCATAGACTTGTGAATGGTACAGTTGACTGTTCAGACCTGTTGTCTAATGGTAACTTTAAGGTCCCTAGAGTGTCGTCGTACTTTGTGTCAACATTTACATATGCCACCCCAAAAACTAATCTTTTTCTCAAAGCTCCACTTACCCATATGGCTCAGAATGCAAATCTGTTTTATGCAGATGTTTTCACTGGTAGTGTTAGGAGTTAATCGCCCTTAGTTGGGAATTTTCACTCTAAACAACTCATACATTAAGAAAATAGGGTTGGGCAAGATAGGCTTAAATTTTGGACGTTTTCTATTGGCTAATACTTAAGGGAACGAGAAAAGCTGTCTATGCATACGAATTTATGTTGGATAAAATGGAATATTACTGATCGCTACCTCTTTGTAATGTCAGTTGTCAAATTTCTTCGAATTATCAACATACAAAAAAAGATATTTCAAGTAATTTGTACATCGTTCTACAATTGTGATAATTGTAGCTATTTTTAAAAAAGAACCATCAAAGGTTATAACAGAACTGACATTTTACTTTCAAATTATCCGCCATTTTTTAATTGAGTTAAATTTTGACAGTGTTATCGGACGCCAATTATAGCGCTATCTACTATATTCTTAAAGTGAACGGACTTTATGTGGATAAATAGAATGAGTATTATAGTAACCTACCACAGATGGAGGGCTTAGTAGTAAAAAAAAAAAACAAAAGGCAGACCCTCTATCTAAACACACTATATAAGCGATGGAGAGGTCCAATTGGAAGATGGCTATTTGTAGCTCGAGTCTAATGAGTAAATCTATTTTGTTACACATTCACTTTTTTCAATACAACTTCAATATTTCGAATTCTCTTGCTTTTCCTTGTTATTTTGTCAACCATCATATGAATGTCTCTTCAAAATTGTTGAGAATCAAAGTGGCTTAAGTGAAATTTTTACTTAAATCTAAAGAAACGTTAAATTTAAGATATTTTTTAAGTATCAACTGCCTGAATGACGTTACTACGTTACTACTTAAAGTATTTTACGCCCTCAAATTTACATTTGGTTCTCGCAACGAAACAGCGATAATGTTAAAATCATACCAACACAACCAAACATAAGTTCACTTTCAGCAAATGCATAGTAATGTCAAATCTAGTGACATTTCGTCGCGTAGGTAAGTGAACGCACTTACTTAGTTGACATTTGTTATTTTGACGTTGTACATAGTGTTGAAAGATTTCGTATTTTTTTAACCATAAACTATCTACATATCTGCCAAGCCACATGGTATGCTTTGCAATGCGTGGCAACCATGTCATGTTGTTTAATTGCGAGAACCATATGTATATCATTGTTGTAGATACACCTATTGCATAATTTTACTGGCATCCCAACACTTCTCAACAACAATTCAAATCGTTTCGTTTTACTACATTAGATTCAAAGGAAAAACGTAAATGGCCATTTTAATTTCGTAACGTGAAACGTTTTGTTTCCGTATTCTTTTATCTCATCAATTGCATCATTTTTGCTTTTCCTTTTTTGATGACCATGCATCAAAGATCGGATTCTAATCGTTTCTTTTTATCGAACTACATACATACATAACACCATTTCATTAATTCAGATCTGATTATTTTCGAACCATTAACGTTAAATTACTACATCCGTACATGTTTTGCGTTCCAGAGCCAGCCAACTCGTAGCTCTAATTGCATTATCGACGACGTTCTTCCTGTTCCTACACACGAGAGACCTGAACAGCAGATTGCGGGAAATGGAAATCAAATTACTACAACCGGACGACGGGGTTTCCGCGAATCAACTTGTGTCAGGTAAATGTCGCGGTTGATTGACGTTCGGGAGGAAGTTGTTCTTACACGTTCTGCATTTCTATTTGTTTAGGTAACAGCGCACCGGCCACGCCGACAAGGGTTCGCGCTATGATGAAATTACTGCAGAGTACAGGCAGAGTAAGTTCCTTTCTTAGAGAGTATAATCTAGGTTAGGTTATGTTTCCTTACCTACATATGTACATATGGATGTATAGGTACATCTGTGCATATATGTAACATTATGTAAGAGACACGTAAATAGTCAAGCCTCATTCTATAAACTTATAACTCCTTTCAAACCAAAATTAATTACTGGTTTATTGGATAACATAGTTTTTACAAATCCAAGATCCTATAAGGATTAAAAATTATCTTTATTTCCTGCATACATATATGCATTGAGATTTTATTGTGGGAATATACGAGAGATGTCTAGAAATCAAACATACACTAAGTAAAAGCGTGAACTGTTAGCTACTTTTCAACATAATCGCCGCCAATGTTAAGGCACTTATCCCAGCAAATTTGTAAAATACTGCCGTACTTCCTCTTGAACTTCGTCGTCGTCTTCAAACCTTTTACCCGACAAATGAGCTATCAACGGCCCAAACAAATGAAAATCAGGAGGAGCCAGGTCTGGATTCTCATCCGGTTTCGTTGTTGATGGCTTTTTTCGCACACCTTCGGGATCATCGTTCAGAGCTGTGCGTCCACTTTTGAACTGTTTACACCAAACACTAACTTGTTTTCGACTCATAACGCCTTCTCTGTAAGTCTTCAGTATTTTTTTTATGAATTTCGGTAGGTGTTTCATTATTTGCTTGCATCTTCAAACTTGGAGTATGTTTCCGGACATCCCTCGTAGTAGGATGGTTTAGTAAATATCAATTACAGAAAAGAAACACTAATTGAAATGTTTCCAAAAATATCTATTTGCACGGAGCAATGCTCACTTAATTTTTACGTTCCGGTACTCACAAGTGTGTAACGAGAATACTGCCTACTTTATTTTGTTTATCAATAATAATCATGGCCAGCCGCTTATGAAATAATATGAACCTATTTCTATAAAGCAATGTCACCACATATACGCAAATGAACAAAATTATTAATATACTTGTGTTGAATGAAACAATTTATAGTGGAAATTGCAATTGGGCTATCACAATTGCGAAGATACACATACCGACAAATTTAAAGATCCGGTCATTTTATTGTCCAACAGATTACAGGACAAAAATATTTACAAAGTGAGTACATACAAAAAAAAAGACAATACAAGAGGTATTTAAATTAATAGAAGTTATAATAAACCATTAATGTTATTCTGACAAATATTTATTTCATAGTGCAGATCAGCGGAGTGGCACATCGTCACTAGTGGCGAGGCTAGCAGCAAGTTGGCCCTAGAACAGGGTAGAGCAAAGGAGTAAGAGGAACGAGAGGAAGTCCTAGGAATGCGGAAATCCAAAGAGGCAAGAAGAAAAGGGCCATCCATGACTCCGTGCGCACCATGGCATTCACGACGGTGCGTTAAAGAATCCACCGAATGTCTACTCAATAAGGACGCATAATAAATCCCTCGCTGCGGATAAACTGCATCCTCTTTAAATGAGAGGTATTTAAGAAAACGACGTTGAATTTTTTCAAGTGATAATTGAAGATAGACATAGTGAGGAGACCACACTTGAGACGCATACTCCAACTTGCTCACAACGAAGCTAAAGTATAATATTTTCAAAAGTTGTATACTTTGAAAAGCTGTACAGGAACGGATGAGAAATCCCAATGTTTCAGATGCTGACAAGCAGAGGCCAGTAATGTATGATGCAAAGCACATAGATTGGTCAAAAAGTACGCCAAGATCATGTACTGTTTAAACCCTCTGCAATACATCATGTTTCAACAAATACGCGGAAGTAATTGGATGGTTTTTTCTGGTATATGAAGCAAAGAAGTGTTTACTAATAATTAATTTTAAATTCAGCCATGTAATTGATATTTTTTTGCAAGTTTAAGACGAAGTTAGCAATCCAACTATAAATTTTAATATCATCAGCGTAAGCCAAAACTTCACAAAAGAAGTGCTGCAACAAATCGTTAATGTACGAAACAAAAAGCAAAGGCCCCAATTCGTAAGACCTAAAACCATTATAATGCACGTAGTTAGATCTATTACTCAAATGGGATTCCATAAGTTGCAGAAAAGATGCAGTAACACCAAAGCAGTCTAATTTTTCAAGTAAAATCCCGTGGTCAATGCTGTCGAAAGCGCTACTAAAATCCATATACACCACATCAACCTGA
>JARFOC010000194.1:97527-162384 GCA_031763485.1 Osmoderma eremita | reverse complement strand
TTGCGATTTAATACAAGATATCCACATTTAATTTTATGTCAAAGATTATTCCCTCTAATTAATTTTGTACTAGGCGCAATTTTTGCTCCGCAGTGACGTAGGTCTACATGAGCGTGAGCATACCGTATTATTTCTACCGTGGGGTGAACCAAACATACCGGTTCTTAAATGGACCATCCTGTATATTATTCCAGATTTAGATTAAGCTAATGCCTCACCCTTCCAATGTACAATTTCATTGAATTATGCAGCGTGTTTCAGAAGTTATGGTCAATTGCAAATCACTCAATCAAGTTCAAGGTCTTGTATACAGCAAACGACACAGCCTGAAAGTCTTTTTTTTGCAAACATAGATGTTTATCTGAAAATCACTGAATTGAAGGTTTTGTATACTGCAAACGACAGTCTGAAAAGAAAATTTTAGATACATAGATTTTTGATATTCGGCCAGTTTTATACCAAAATTATCATTTGAGTCAAAACTCAAATAATAATATTTTTTTCAATTATTTTAAATGGATCAGTCTGTATTTTATATTATAAAAAGAGAGAACAGATCAGGTATTTTCACTTTTATTAAGCACTCTCTATACCTAAAGTCATTTCTAAGACAATTTAAAATCTTTTTATAAAAGTGAAATTTTTTGAAATTATTTTAATATGAGTTAATCCTGGAAAAATGACAGTAATACCGTCTAAAGTCTTAATTAAGATTATGTAATATAACCACATTTTTCGAAGGACTAGTGAATGCTCAAGAGTATTTAGACTTTTTAGAAAATCTTTTACCGTTGTTATTGGAAAATGTTTCCCTAAACGTTCGTCAAAGGATATAGTATCTGTATGATGGACGTTCGTTACTTCACTCTAGGTTAATACACGATCATTTGAACACCCATTTCCTTGAAAGATAGATAAGAAGAGGGGAACCAATTAAGTGACTAGCTCGATCACCGGAGTCCCCTAAAATTTATTTCTTCATGTGGTCATGTGTAAAAAAAACCTTGTACATCAAACACCGCCAACTACACAAGGTAATGTGAAAAAATAAGCATTCTCGAGTATTAATTTAGAAATGTTAAGAAATGTAAGCCGGTCGCTTGAAGAATGACGTATATATAGTTCGGGTGAATATTTTGAAAACTTATTATACTTAGAACTACATTGTAAACGGTTGAGTTAATTAATTAAATGTTAATCGTTAGTGTAACTCACAAATGTTTGTGTTTTGTAGTTGTATTAAACATTAAACTGTCGTTTTTCCATGACCAACTTGTTATATTAATATAATATCAAAAAATCTCACTTTTTAAAAAGACTGAAATATTTTAAAAATTAATGACTTTAGGTATTGAGAGTGCTTAATAAAAATGGAAGTACCTAAAGTATTCTTTCTTTTTATGATATAAAATATAGGATGATCCCTTTAAAATAATTGAAAATTTTATGTATTCAGTTTTGACAACTTTGAAAAAATGTCACTTTGCTACAAAAAGAAAGAAATTTCAGACTGTATCGTTTGCAGTATACAAGGTCTTAAACTCATAGTGATTTGCATATAAAATTGACCATAACTTACATATAATGCAATGAAATTGTACATTGGAAGTGTGTAGCTGAGCATAAAATCTAAATCTCAAATAATATACAGAGTGTTCCATTTAAGAACGGGTATGTTTGGTTCGCCCTGGTGATATGGAACATCCTATATATATGAAAATTATTTTAAAATGTTTAAGACTGTCTACAATTTTCGTAAATAATTTTCTTGTATGATACCGTCATCCGTATATATGGAGCTTCGCTACACTAATGCGTCAGCCTGTATACAGCCTTTCGCCATACTAATAAATCAATATTAATTTAATAATCAATGAAACCTTAATATACAATAATTAACATTTATATAATAAGGTCGCCCTATCCTGTTTCGCATCCCTGAAGCATGTAAATTCAAATCATTGGGGTAAATTGTTTTAAATTTTCTGCAACAGACAGCCCCCGTAAATTTAAAAATACATTGTATAATCATAATGTTAAATATTAATAGGTGAAATCATTGCTATCCACCATTTTATTACAAAAAATACACAAAATTGGGATACTTATCAAAAAAATTATGGAACTTAATTTTTTATAATCTCCAACACGCTTTTTTTAAGAGATGATACAATATTAGTAGTCGCGGCCAGTCTTGACGTTTTGGGTGGGTAGTAGCGAAGATAGTAGTGCTTCGTGCAACTTCGTATACCTTCCTTACAAACAGCACGACGTCGTACGAAGCGTTTCTGCCTACCCAAAATCTCATCAGCAGCCGCCGCTGCATTCGGAAGAAAGTGTAAATATAATCTATGTACATTATTCGTAGGATTTATACACGGTCTTTTTTAATCTGAGGACTGACGTGATTCGATTAAATTTGATATTTTTGAGTCCACATTACAATAAACTATAGGCATCAAAAACGCCGCCGCTATTTTTGCTTAACAGCTGTACTCTATTTCGAAACGACGTTGTAAATCATATTATATATAACCTCAATTATAGCTGCGTTCACAAATTCGCGAACAAGCTACGTTCAAGGCGAATACAAAAATTTCCGTTTTACACCCGCTCCACTTCAAATGCAACTGATGCAGGTGAAACACAAATTAAACGGACGTTTTGCTTCACTTCGAAATGCCTCAGATTCAAATTGTGTGTTTAGGTTATGTTTACTGTTTTCTTTCATGCTATTTTTCTTTATTGATAGTCTTTTTTTTTAATCTTAAAGTCACGGAAGACACCGTTACGCTTAAATTTCTAATAAACGAGGTCTTATAAGAATTAACCATTCCTAACGTGGAACTGGAATTTATTAGAAAATTAGGTACATATATTACGAAATTGTATTATTAGCATACTGTTTGAATATTGACTGATTCCGTGTTATTTTACCGAATGTACTTATGTATATACTTGTGGTTTATAGGTTATATGAAGTGTTTTGTAGCTTTCATATTACACCCGCACAAATGTGTTGCTTCACTTCAGTTCAGTTGCGAAATTGTCCTTTTAGCAGCAGATTGATGATTGACTGACTTTACCAAATGTACTCATGTTTATACTTGTAGGTTATAGGTTATGTAAGGCATTTCAGTACAACTGAGACGCTATCTGAAGCGGGTAGAAAACGAAAGCTACTATTATAATAGGGAATCACTACGTCACTCCTCCGATTTTTAAAATAACATAGAAAAGCAAACATTCTTACATACGTTTTATTTAATTTTTTTAACACAAAATTAACCAATGAATGCAAGGCATTCTAAACTTGCGGTTGCGTTAGGCACATTACCATCGGTTACGGGAACAATAAGATACTAAACTTGTTAGGCTAATAGAGATATCACTTCCCATATCTACCTACAGCTTCTTTCTAAGCGTTTTCTCAATACTCGAAGAATTCATATCACCATTTATTCTAAAATATTTTTTTTCACCGGCAAATTTCCCGAAAGCAATACATCATACATAACAAAGGAGTGTTAATTCAAGTCCCCGCATGTCAACCTTCAATAATTATTGTCCTTTTTTTATAATTTTATATTCTTTACTACCATGTGAGCAAAAATGACATGTCTGAAGTGGCACCAACATTTTCTTCCATTGTTCTACCTGTTATGTATACATTTGTTTTGTTTTTTCCTATAAATATGCTACACTTCAGACACTTCAATCACTTTTGTTCACATAGGATGTAGGTACATTTAAAGTTCAGAAAAATCAAAGCGTCTGGGAGGAAAAGTTCTGAAGAAACCCTCAGATAATCCAGATATTGCTATAACAAGCTCATTACCACTTTTGACTGACAAACCGCTTTTTATAATCAATTACAAGTGTTATTTATAGTAGGACAAACTTCTTTCCGTTAAGCAAATTTTTCAAAAATTTATTTTTTTAAATTATATTAATCGATAAGATATGCAATTCAAAATTGGGATCTAAAATATCAGTAGTTTGAATTGCTTACATTGCATTAAACAGGAGAATATTAAACAATTTGATAATATTTTGGTAGATTTCCTTAGTTAACCGAGTTTCTTCTCCAACTTTTCAGTGTAACAGACATTCCACCGGATTGGCCGTTGGATCCCTTTGCATTCCTCTGTGCACGAGTCACGACATCAAAACCATCACATGCCATTCCTTCCAGTCGACTAAGGAAGCCGTATTCAGCGCCGAGTGGCACGACATCAAGCTGGTCTTCAAATCATCCACAAGCTACGTCAACTCCTTACACTGGTACGACAACGGTGAACTGAAATATCCCAGCGAACGGGATTTTCTGTACACGGTGAAAGCAATCGTAAGGAACAAGGTGAACATGAACGTATCGCACGATACGGCACAGAAACTGGCGAGGTTAAAACCGAGCTATGCTGAAGAAAACACCGCGAAGAGGCGAAAGGAAATGGATAGCTTGTGGGTGCTGTTGCAGGACAACGAGTATCTGCTAACCGCTCTGCACGCGGACAGAGACATATTTCCCCAGCTACTAGGTACCTGCGGCACATATTTCGCCGTGGAATACGTAGAACCGCTAGAAAGTTCATCCACGACATTCCTCTCCATCCACGATAACAGAAAGGAATGGGGTAGACGTTTAAAAATTGCCTTATTAATGCTAGAACTGCTCGACGAATTGGAAACGGGATTTCACGAACCTTTCCATTTATGCGATATAAAATTAGAGCATTTCGGATTGACTAAAAGCGGTAGCAAAGTGAAGTTTTTAGATTTAATCGGCGTGTACACGAGGACGGTAATAGCAACAATATTAAAACAAATCGGTCCGTGCACCAAGGATGAAGATTGCGAGTACTTAGATTGCCGCGGCAAATGCGATTTGGCTATGAAAAAATGCAGCGCATCCGTTAGCAACAATAACTTTCAAATCGTTTGCGAAAAGATTTTCTTAGGATGGAGGATGTCCAATACCGTGTTGATACCGGGATTGTTAATGTCGCAACACACTCCCTCGGATTTAGCCGCGATTTTAAGACAGTGTGCAAATCCCGATATAGAGAGCGGAAAACCGAGAACCACTCCTAGTGAAGACTTAAGAAAACGTCTCTACAATATTCTGATAGAGATGGAGCAAACGGTGAATGACGATGTTTTCCTCAAATAACGTACAATTATGGAAAATCGGAATTCAAAAGGAACAATCAAAATATCAAACTTTAGACACTGATTTCATATACACACCACATCATACAACACAAAGCAGAGATTTTGTAATTGCTGAGTAATCGTTAAACGTTAACCTACAAAGAAGTGCATATTGCCCTATATATAACGTCCAATTTATTATGTATTGCTACACATATATTTTGTTGAAATAAATACATCCGAAAATATCTTCTTTCCGTTTCAATTATTACTATATTTGTTAAATCAATTTGATAAGATTTTTATTAGTAAGGAAGTAATGGAAATTCATGCATTTATCAAATACAATGTTAATCTAGGTTAATCAGATATGGATAAAATTAAATACAAACATATACTTTACAAGTATCTGAATAATGTCAGAATTATATACATATTTCTACTTTTCCTGCCTACTTTTACATTTCCGGGTGTAGAATAAAAATTATTTAATTAGTGTGAAGGAACAACAAAAAGAAAGAAAAACACCATTAATAACCACTAGTAAGTCCACTTTTGAAACGTACAGGTTCTTCAGATAGAACGCAAACCCTCACTTGAGTACGCAACCAATATTACATATTGGTCACCGTCAAGTTACTAATATTTTAGACGTATATATAATTTTAAAATAAATTTAAAATGAAAAATACCCTTACCACCACTAATAATACATTGATGTTATTAGTGGTGGTATCAATAATTTTGTATAATTATAATAACAACTAAATGTTGGAACAAGCAATATTTAATTGAGAGCAAACTAGAAGCCGGACGTCGCCTTTAGTCTTAACAACTGCCTGAATTTTAGCGGGCATAGTATTAACCAGACCTTTGCTAAGTTCAGATGCAAAATTACCCCAAATTCCTTGCAGTTTGGTAGGCAATTGAGAAATATTTCACTGAGGATTGTTTGTATAATGTTTTATTTTTGCCAAAGAGTTTCGTGGGGTTAATATCGAGGTTGCCAGATGGATGTGACAAAACGTCGATATTATGATCCCAAAACCACTTTTTAGTGGATTTTGCAGTATGCAGTCCTGATGGAATTCAGAGTTACCATTTGAATATAATTTCCTAATGTTTGACAATAACGAGATCTGAATAATTTCTTGATATTTTGGAGCATTTATAGACGTTTCTATGAACTTTATGGTTCCAATGCTGTCGCCGACATACACCTCCAAACCATAATATGCCATTTGGAAACTTACTGTTATTTTAAGTCCTTAAATTCTTCCTTCTTATCCCGAATCATACGTTTACGGTAGTCTCCTACACAAACATCAAATTTTGATTCGTCACTAAAAATGATTTTACTCCAATCATATTCAGTCCACGAGAGCTTAGACTTTGCCCAGGTATAGCGTTATTTCTTTTGAATTGTAGTTAGTAACGTTTTTCTGTTTCCCATTAGCAAAACAAAAAACACATTTATAGATCAGTAAAATATTTACTACTAAATTTAACATTACTTTATTATTGTAAAAGTATATTTGCAGAAAATAAAACAAAACACCTGTAATTGTTGTTTTTTTGTAGCTACAAACCCGAATTACAACTAATTTAGAGAATATTTGATTACAATTTCTATATCTAAAACTATATTATAGGAAAAATTAAAACAAAGTGATTGCTTATACTGGTTTAGGAAATGTATGTACTTTATGTGGTTTTCATTAGTATTTGCGTAAGAGTTATGCACAAATGCACATAGTATTAGTATGACGAAAGCAGAAGCATTTATTTCTTCATTTACATTTATTGAACACATACTTTTAATAATAAAACGTTAAAGGAGCTAAGAACCTCGATATAATGATTTTCCGTTTTAGAGACTAGTGAAAACTACCACTACTTACCATTAAATTTAAGAAAAAAATATAGGTAAAATTGCCGCCATTAACTTTAATTTCCGACCATATGGTAGGGGGCGCAGAAACTTTCATAAATATTGCTTCACAGAGATCCCCACTTTATATCGAATCCCACCTGTCGGATCGGACGTTTTCCGTCCGGGTGAGCATGCCTGAGGTAATTTCATCAGTCCGCCCAGCCAGGACCGGTGTGCCGCAAGGTTCTCTTCTGAGCTCGGAGCTGTTCCTGATATACACTTGTGATATCCCGAGGAACCCGGCCGTTAGTTTGGCAATTTTTGCCGACGACACGGCAGTATACACATGTGCCGATGAGGCGATGTTGATCCGTCGCCTGCAGAGGGCGATTGATGGGATTCAGTCGTGGGCAGACCGCAAATAAATCGAACGCGGTTCGACTGAATCCCATCAATCGCCCTCTGCAGGCAACGGATCAACATCGCCTCAAGGTTAATGCCGACAGTGTCCTCTGAAGCACCCAGGTTATATACCTGGGACTCACCCTCGATAAAGGGTTAACCTTTCGTCAGCTCAGTCCGATCAAGGTTTCAGGCCGCGAAGATCAAATTTATGCCACCAATAACTAGGGGAAGCAATCTTGGTATCAGATCTAAACTGTTTCTGTTTACCGCGTGCCTGAGGCCCATCCCGACCCATCCTCGTCCTATGCACCATGGCCACAACTCACTTCATCACCACATTGGAGGTACTTCAAAATAAAGTACTACGTCAGACCGTGAATGCCCCATGAATGGTGAGAAATCAGCAACTTCGGGACGATCTCGGAATTCCTTCCATCAAAGAGCATATGCTGGGCCTGGCGTCCCGCACGTGGTTGGGGCGGGCGCTTCGAATAACCAGTTAGTAGCGACCGTGGTCGAACCCCAAGACAGACCTCCTAAAGTGGCTGTTAACCGCATTCAGAAGATTATTATCTAATATTCGAAGAGAACATAAAATCAAGGCCCTCGGCTTAATTGAGCAAAAGTCTCATTCGAACTATGGCGGGATCAGTGCTACCCGCCCTGATACAAGTTAATAGTGCCCAACAGACACCGGTCTAGCACTGGTAAGGACGAGGGGACCACAGTCCCCCCAGCATTGTTTTTACATCTTAAATCAAATGCGAAATAACGCTTAAGTTTTTTCATTAATTATCACGAAGGGCAAAAATTTTAATTCAAATATCTTTTTAAGTGCATGAGCTTTGTATAATTTTAACTATATACCTATTAAATCTTAATAAAACCTCAACGTTTTTGTTTTTATAAGAACAACGAAATTTCGATATATTTTTTCAAATAATTTGATCGCCCAAATTAATGTGGATATTCCCTTCTTAAACCCTATACAATATAAATTACAACAAAATTTATCGTTCACGCATTTATTTTAAAAAAACGTTATAAAAATATATATGGTAGCATAATATGAAGTTAATTGATACATTGGTATTACTACAACTATAGTGATATTTAGTCATTGAAACCGTTATACAAAAACAATAACAATGATGTAAGATTAATTAGAAAATAAATTACTCTGACTGTCATCAAATTATGTTATACTTACACACTGTAAAGTAGGGCATGTGTATATTCCACAAAATATTTGTGCAAATATAAACATCAACACATTACATAATTTGCGGCTAATCATGAAACTTTTTCTTTAGCTAGATTACTCAGTTTATCTAAAATTAGGCTTATATCAGAATCCTTCGATATCTTTAGGTATGTGTAACCTCGAATGTTATGAAAATCTAACCAGCCAGGTACTTCTTTCGAAAGGGTTTTCAGATGGTTTTCCATGTCGTCCTTTGTTAAATATATACAAAAACTATTACTCAATTTATTGAGGACAGTATCTATGTTCAAAACATTTCTTCTCTCTGCCACAAACAAATTTCTTGTTAATCTAGCTATCTCAGGCAGTCTTCCATACATCTGGGCCTCCTTTTCTTTTGCTGCAGGTCTTGTCATAGATTCTAAAGCTTTAGCTGCTTGTTTCTGTCTCACCTTCTCCAGTAAACATTTTGGAATACCTTTTAACACTGAAGTGGGTTTAACTGGTAGAGTGATATCAGTCTGTGTATTGCTTTCTTTGGCCTGTTTTAATCTAGCTAATGCTTCTTCCATTCGTGTGTTGCAATTAAAGAGAGATTTTGCTCTTTCTAAAACATCTTTTCCTGTTGTAAATTTCTCCTCTTGTGGTGCTTGTGGTAATAAAGCTTCCTCAATATCTGGTACATCATGGATTTTGAATTTCGCATGCCACCTCTTCAGTTTACCCATTGGAATATTCATAGGTGGATCTAATGTTGCCAGAAACTCATTGTGATATTTTATAGTCTCTTCAAGTAAAATATTATGGAATTTCCGTTTCCGTTCCAGCAAAATATCACCTGGCTTCGCATCATGATCTAAATTTGGTTCTATAACCAGTTCCCATTGTTCTTTACGGACACCTACACCATACACCCTCAATTTTTCTTGTTTAAAATTAAATGCGTCGGGATATAAGCACTTTATTTGGCCTAACTCTTTCGCATGAAGATTTCGCTTAAGCAACTCTTCAACTGCTGGTTTCAACTTTCTAAAAGTGATGGTCTCTTTTCTGTTATGCATAATTTGTGCAACGGTATCAATACTTCTGAAGAATTCAATCAAACGTCTGTATTTAAACGGCAGTTCAAGTGATGGAATAGAAATATCTTGTGCAAGAGATTTTATGGGAGAACTAGGCAATGCAACATAATTTTTTGTTGGTGTTAATAAATTCAATAAATTCTTTCTAACTGATGTATCTTTCTTTGGACTTAAGTATGGCTTTTCAGGTGACAAAACTTTTGTAGGACTGCAAAAACAAACACCAAAGTGAATAACAAAAAAATATATAAAAATATATCTAGTTAAGATTACATATTACTTCAACTCTCCATCAGGTTTCTATTTATCGACACAAAAAATCACAGAAAACAATATTAAATAATAAAATAATAAATTGATACACACCTGGGTGCTATTTCTAACTCAATTGTTTCGAATGTTTTTAAATTTGGAGAATCTTTAGTTTCACTTCTTTTCTCTTCTTTTTGTTGTAATTCGGAATCCAATTGTCTAAACCTATTAATTGATGCTTTGATATCAGCTAGACGGGCGCTACGAGACATTTTCTGTTTCAACTCATTAAAGGACAATTCCCTAGCTATTGGCTTCACTTTATCCATGGCGTTCACTCTTTTTGTTGGCGTAGATGGTGGAGTTCGATGAATGGGCTCCTTGCTAGTGGCATTTATCGGAGTCACATCAGGCAATTCTTGCATAACTTGCTTTGGAGTAGTATTTAGCAATGTTTGTATGTTCCTTTGATTAGAAGTATCCTTAACACTTTTATTTCTTGAGTGTTTTTGTCTTTTAGCCATGGTCGTATCGATTAATGTACTACTGTTTACCGGCACTACAATCTGATGGAATTGTGAAGTTGTGTGTGCTAATTTAGACGCTTCTGTAGGTGCCTTTAACAGACATTCGACACTATCCTCATGTAAAATAATAACTTTCTTGTCAGTAGACTTCAAATCATCACAGGCTACACGTTTCCGTGTGGTAAAATAACGAGCGACTGATGGCTGGGACATTTTTCTACCGTACAAAAACAGCAATTTAAAGGTACACAAGTTGTACGCATTGACAAATTGACCGTTAAATTCCCTCCATTTAAACTTCTTGAAGTTGTTTAGTCAGAATAGCCAACCAATTACTAGGAAATTGAATAAAATTTTATAATCCTAAAACAATTTGAAACCGTCAATTCTTCTTTTAATTAAAGCGGTGTAATACTTTTCGATTCATTTCGTGCATTATTAAAACGAATATTTTTCTACAAGTGTAAAATTGCTAGACCGTTGCAATTGTAGTTGTATCTGGTTGTATAGAATAATAGTAGCTAATGTCACGGTGATTAAACCTGAGGTCAGTGGTGGAGACGCAGTGTGCATTTATATTGCTGTAGTGTTTAGTTTTTGTCTTCAAACGGCAGCCATAATCAAACAAAAGTGTATCCACTGAAATGATAGACACTTGACATTTCGTTTTAAGTTTCTAAACATAAAAACAATCTCAAATGAGCTCCAAATTAGACGTAAATAGGAGGGTTTTAGCCATTCAAGCTAAAAAGAAGAGACACAAGCCTGGCAAAAAGAAAGGGAAGAACGATGAGTTAAATGGTCAGGGAGGAGGAAACCGTAATAATTCCCGACTAGAACCATCCCACAGCTCTAGCAATGAAACCATCGCGGACCCTGATGAGCCTTACACCAGCGAGGAAGAAGAACAAGAAGATAGCAGCGATTACCGGAAAGGTGGTTACCATCCCGTCAAAATAGGTGATCTCTTCTTAGGTCGCTACCATGTGACGAGGAAATTGGGTTGGGGGCACTTTTCGACTGTCTGGTTGTGTTGGGATTTGGAGGAAAAACGGTTTGTAGCGCTTAAAATAGTTAAATCTGCCCAACATTTTAAAGAAACTGCCCTTGATGAAATTAGAATCTTAAAATCTGTTCGAGATTCAGATCCATCCGATCCAAAGAGAAATAAAACAGTTCAACTTTTAAATGATTTCAAAATCAGTGGTGTCAATGGGGTACACGTGTGCATGGTATTTGAAGTTTTAGGTCATAACCTATTAAAATTAATCATCAAATCAAACTATCGTGGCATTCCACGTACAAATGTGCGCACTATCATAAGGCAAGTATTGGAAGGATTAGATTATCTACATAGCAAATGCAAAATCATTCATACGGATATAAAACCTGAAAATGTGCTAATATGTGTGAGCGAAGAATATATTCGTCGATTAGCTTGTGAGGCAGCAGAAATGCATCAGCTTGGAATTAAATTACCAACATCGTTAATTAGCACAGCTCCAATACAAGAAGTGCAAGGATCTGTGAAAATGAGTAAAAATAAGAAAAAGAAACTAAAGAAGAAAGCAAAAAGACAAAATGAGTTATTGAAGCGACAGATGGAACAAATTATAGAATTAGAGGAACAAAAAAAAGTAAAAGAGAATGGAGACATAAATGGTGATAATAAGTCTGATTGTAATGGAACCAGTTTGAGTCCTGATGTTACTCCAGATGGAACTGAAGATAAATTGCCGAATGGTTGTATTGATGAATTAGCTGGAGGAGAAACCCCCGCATCGACTATGATTGAGGGTTCAGGTGAAGCTGTTTCGCACATGTCTGAAGATGACAGCCCCTCTATTACCTCGAAAAGTGAAAAGATTGAACTTGATCCTGCTTTTGTAGAATGTGAATTCGAAGTAAAAATTGCTGATTTGGGTAATGCTTGCTGGGTCGATAAGCACTTTACCGAGGATATACAAACGCGCCAATATCGATCACTAGAAGTCTTACTGGGAGCTGGCTACGGTACTTCAGCAGATATCTGGAGCACTGCATGTATGGCATTTGAGTTAGCAACTGGTGATTATTTATTTGAGCCCCATTCTGGTGAAGATTATAGCAGAGATGAAGACCACTTGGCCCATATTATCGAATTATTAGGAGAAATACCTCGTAGAATTACTGGGCAAGGCAAGAACTCGAGATTATTCTTCAATAAAAAATCCGAATTGCGTCATATCACAGGGTTGAAACCGTGGTGTCTCGAAGATGTTCTCGCGGAAAAATACGAATGGAGCCGGAAAGACGCCCAAGAATTTGCGGCCTTTCTGAAACCGATGCTCGATTTTGATCCCGATTTACGTGCGACACCGGCGCAGTGTCTCCAACATCCCTGGCTCGAAGATTGAGCATCGCATTGTATTATTCTCTCTAGATGACTTTGAAATTTTTCATTTCCCGAACATTATATATATATTTATTTTTATTAGAAGAACACACAATTCAGTCCACTCAGTTTGTAAATGTAAATTATTTTATCTCTATTTTAACGATCTGGTTCTTTAGGGCCTTTTGTTATATCATTTGTACATAGATTAATATAGAAAATTTGTGATGTATGTGTTTACATAGACAATATTAATGTACACCTTGGCTATCCTTTTTTTTGCTATTCTCTTGGTTGCCATTTATTTTTAATTACATCGTGTTTTAACTGCATTGCAACAATATATTTCGTTACGTTTAATATGCCAAGGAATGACTGTAGAGGAATCTATACCAACATTTAGTACAGAACTGCTGTAGCATTTAATCAGCTCGTCAGTTCCAACTAGTTGAAAGCAACAATATTTGTATTACTTATACCATTGAATGGAAATTATACATTGTACATTAAATATAAAATGCTAAGTACATTATAATACATAAGTTGTGTGTTTCTTTTTCTCAAGAACTTTTAGTTTGTATAAAAGAAATATATATATATATATATACACATGCATTGCATTGAAATAGTAACGTTTAATTACAAAAAGAAACTACTTAATTATTGCTCATCTATAGTTAATACATTTTTTGTTCGAAATTTTAGTTTAAGACAGTCTATTGGTAATAAAATTTCATTATTCCCCTGTTAAATAATAAATTAAAAATAAAATGATTTATAAGGAATCCATACCGCATGGTACGATAATACTAATCCAGCTTAATTAATTTTAACGTAAATAGCAGATAAGATACATTTACATGGATCATCTAGGGTGATATATTTAAATTTAGCAAAGTATAATACACTAGGGACGAATAAAATCACTAGCCATGATTAGAATGATTGGAAATTTTTAGTGGTATACCATAATTTAAACAAAATTAATGATCTGTACAGGTTTATGTTTCTAATATTACTGTAATTTTTATATTTTAACAGTTCCTACTTTAAAGCGTTTCAAAAGGCGTGTTAAAAACCATTTACATTTCTGGACTTTTATATGCGTTGAAGCTTGCTGTTGCTTTGATTGTTGAGGCAATTGTACGTATTATTTAATAAATAATAGAAATCGTTATCGATTTGATTATAATGTAGTACCTATGTAGGCGTTTCTAAACGAGCTGTTATTTATCAATACTATCTCAAATTCCTAATATGAACCCGGAGTAATGTATAGCACACGCGAATCAGTGATATACAGGGTGACGCATTAGTGTGGCAAAGTTATTAACGATAATTGTAGACAGTCTTAAACTTAACATCTTAAAATTATTTTCATATATACAGGATCTTCCATATCACCAGAGTGAGCCAAACATACGTTTTCTTAAATGGAACATACTATATATTATTTCAGATTTAGTTTAAACTCATGCCTCACTCCCCCAATATACAATTTCATGACATTATTCTTTTGCAAGCATAGGTTTTTTATATTGGTCCACTTTTATAGCAGTGACATTCTTGCAAAATTGTCAAAACTCAAATACATTAAATTTTCAATTATTTTAAATGGATCACTGTATTTTATATCATAAAAAGAATGATTAGTTTAGTTAGTTTCAATTTTGTTAAGCACTCTCTATATCTAAAGTAATTAATTTCCAAGATATTTTAAATTATTTTTAAAATGTGTGATTTTTTGAAATTATTTTAAAATAAAAAGCTAGTTATGGAAAAAATGACAGTTAATGTTTAATACAACTACAAAATACAAACACTTATAACTTACACCAATGATTAACATTTAATTAATTAATGCAACTGTTTGCAATGTAGTTTCATAATAAATGTTCAAAATATCCACCAATACAACATTGCAGCCGTTCTTCCAGCGATTGTCTTACATTACTTAATTAATACTCAAAAATGCTTCTCTTATTCTGTTTTTCATATCACCTCGTGTACTTGGCGGTGTTTGCTATACAAAGCTTTTCCTTGCATATGACCACATGAATAAGTCAATTTTAGTGAACTCCGGTGATCGAGCTAGTCACTCAATTGGTTCCCCTCTCCTTGTCCATCTTTCAAGGAAATGGTGGTGTATTAACACCTAGTGTGAAGTAACGAAGCTCCATCGTGCAGATACCACATCCTTTGACGAACGTTTAGGAGAACATTTTCCAATAACGGTAAATTCGAAACGGGTATTCGAAAAAATAAGTAAGTACTTCACCATTCACTCGTCCTTCCAAAAAATGTGGTTCCTCTTACCCTAGTTAATAGTGAAGACTTCCTGTTATTTCTCCACAATTATCGTTATATTAAAATAATCTCTAAGAATCTCACTTTTATAAAGACTAAAATATCTAAGAAGTTAATTACTTTAGATATAGAGAGTGCTTAGTAAAATTGAAACTAACTAAACTATTCTTTCTTTTTATGATATAAAATACAAGCGGATCCATTTAAAATAATTGAGAAATGAATGTAGTTAAGTTTTGACTCTCCCTGTATTCAGTCTTGGCAATTTTGAAAAAATGTCACTTTGCTATAAAAGTGAACCGATATCAAAAATTTACGTTTGTAAAAGAAAAATTTCAGACTGTTGTTTGCAGTATACAAGACTTTGAATCTACAGTGATTTGCATATAAAATTGACCATAACTTCTGAAAGACGCTGTATAATTCAATGAAACTGTATATTAGGAGTGTGAGGTATGAGCTTCACCTTAATCCGGAATAATATACAGGTGTTCCATTTAAGAAAACGTATGTTTGGTTCAGCCTGGTGATATGAAACACCGTGTATATATGAAAATAATTTTAAAATGTTAAGTTTAAGACTGTCTACAATTTTCGTAAATAACTTTTTCTGATATCTTAATGATAACCGATATATCGAGCTTTGACACACCAATATATCACCTGTATAACATGATCTCAACCAGAGATCATGTTATACTCATAAACAAGTAAATTAAAACTGTTTGTTTTAATGGAATTCTGGGACATTTATGCTGTTTATGAATATAATAACGATAACGTTGCACAAAAGTACAATATCTATTCCTGTCTTTTTGTTTACACGGAGATACTGGCAAATATAGACCTTATGATAACTTCGTGTAGAGCTTTATATTTCAAAATATATTCTATCTCTCAAGTGGCATTAATTATAGTATCCGTAATCGGTATATATATAATTAAAGATGCTTCAAACATCAGCTTCAGTAGTTGGCATTGCCTTTATTAACATTTATATAACAAAAAAGGGGATATGGCAGAGTTAAATGTTGCCATTTTGGGAGCCGGTGTTATTGGTCTGACTACCGGTTTAGAATTACAAAAAGAATTTAAACATGCTAACGTAACAATAATAGCTGACAAATTCTACAAAGATACGACTAGCTACGTAGCAGCGGGGCTCTTTCGTCCGGGTACCAGTTTTTGTGGACCAAACGAAGAAGTGACCAAGTAAATATAAATATAACCCTATATAACCAAACTTATTCATATTTACGTTTTGCTTTTTAAGAAAATGGATCGCCGATTCGTACTACTATTGGGACAATATAAGATTAACGGCGGACGCACCGAAAGCAGGCGTAACACAAGTGTCTGGTTATATATTTTCTAGTAAATATCCAAATGTAACCAGAGTAAGAACGTTATGAAACTTATTAATCAGTTGTTTATGTTATCTAATATTTTTTACATTTTTATGGACTTGCCAGAATCATTATATAGAGAAACTAGTCCCATTATACAGAGCTGCTACAGAAGAGGAATTTAAATTATGCTCTGGCAATTGGAAATACGGATGTTTCTTCACTACTGTGATCACCCAATGTGATCGATATATACCATGGGCTACAGAAAATTTTACTGCAGCAGGAGGCGAGTTCCTTAATTCCAAATTAAATTCATTTGCAGACCTACCATCAAAATATGACTTGATAATCAATTGCACTGGATTAGGTGCAAAGTTCTTGTGCAATGATCACAAAGTTGTACCTATGCGAGGACAAGTTTTAAAGGTGAGTCCTATCATTATATATCCTGCATTTTAGGGACCTGAGTCGGGCGCATGCGCCAAATACTTACAAGGCACACCCCCTTCTACGGGGTCATCAAAGAAAAAAATTTGGACCAAAATACACCACAGAATTGATATAGATATACTCGGAGTATCTGATAAATTTAATAAATAAATAATTTAATGAACTATCTATATCTTGACTTGTAAAGATTATTAATATTAATTACCTACAAATAAAGGGTAAGATAAAAACAAAACAAGGTAACCGCTTTATTTACTTATTAAAACTACAGTTATTTATTTATTTTGTTTTGAAGTTTTTGTTTACTCATTCTCAACAATACAAACAATAAAATTTCTTAAAAACCATCTATATTTTTTTGCATGCATAGATTCCCAATTTCAAGGAGAATATATGTACACTGCCTTGCTAAAGAAATGTCTCTCTCATTAACAGCGAAAATATTAAACCTACCTCCCGAACAGAACAATACCAAGCTCAGGCGTTTTCGGTTAGAAACAAAGAAGGTCGTTGATAAGCCTGTTTAAGTATATGAAACCATGTAATATGCGAGTACCCGATGATACCCGACGACTCTGTTCCTAAAATGCAGGATTACCCATGATACAATAAAATAAGGTATGCCGATAAGGAAACAAAATTGTGTCCGATCTGCGCATATGACACATTTTTCCCAGATTGCGTCAGTCGAAAGGCGCCATTACGAATATTTTAAAAATATATTGCAGAAACTTAAATCAGGTATACCAAAGAAAGTAATTCTGAAGTTAATTAGAAAGTTAACATAGATTAAGGGAATTAAACAAGAAAATATTGCAAAAGAATTTCAAGATAAACAATAATATAATAATAATAAATTTGAAAAATATCAGTAATCATACTGCGTTTCTGTGTACTTTATGTATATATATTTTTAAAATGAAGATTTTAAATTATATGTAGCTATAGTGTTTCATATGTCAGGTGTTCCATAAATGTAGGTAGTAGTAGTTTTATATTGAATTATCTCTATTACAATTTTTAAGAACCAAACTAAAGCATATTTTCCATACACCACTATATTTCCATTAACGCCCATAATGGCCTATGTTTGGAATGCCTATTAAATGCAATTATTTTGCAATAAATTGCATTATTACAATAAACAATAACTAAAGAATTTGACAGCTTCTTATATTTTATGTTCTGTTACGAACCCCTACATAATTGAATACGATAACTACCTGCTATATTACAATATTTATACTTGCTCTTGCACTTAACATTACATTTAATACAAGAAAACAGACTATTTAACAACGATTTGAATGTAGCCGTTGAATCTTTCCCAGATTGCGTCATCACTTACGTGATCAGAGATTCGCATCGGCACACCTTGTTTTATTGTATCATGGGATTACCATTATATTTTACAACAATATCGTGTAATCCTCTAGGTTAAAGCGCCATGGGTCAAAACATTCTTTTATGGTGATTATGATACTTATATTATACCTGGATTTGACAGTGTAACACTTGGTGGTTGTCGACAATACGATTCGTATGATCTCAATATCAACAAGTACGATACACTATCTATCAAAGAAAGATGTGAAAGTTTGTTGCCCAGTTTGAGAACTTCGCAGATTATAGAGCAAAGGGTTGGCCTGCGTCCACACCGTGATCCGGTACGTGTCGAGAAAGAGACCATAAAAGTAAATGGTAGAACATTGAAGGTAGTTCATAATTATGGGCATGGTGGTTATGGGGTTACGACAGCTCCTGGATCATCACTGTTTGCCGTAAAACTTGCAAAGGAATTGTTAATGGGAAATAGTAAACTCTAAAATTTAAAAGCATAGGAATTTTATCAATATAACAAAATAAATACGTAATTACATGGAAATTATATATTTTTTTATAGAATTACAATAAATGTTCATAATTAATTGCTAGTGTTTCTTACTTTGTGCCACATCCATCTCGCCTAGACATTGAACAAAACATTTGACATTTGACAAACATTGAATGTTTGATAGTGTCGTTCTAGGAACAGGTTTGTTCTCGGGGTGATACGCTTAACATTACCTTTTCCTTTGTGGTTTTTCTGCTGAGGATGGCAACTTAGTTGCCGAAATGCGTATTCAGAGTTCTTTACTCAACAAGGTGGTAAGGGGTATTTTTTAACTTAAATGTAAATACAAGATAGTTTAAAAATAAATATATTTTTAAAAAAATAAAAAAAGTTTGCGTAAAACGCAGTAAACAGGGTAAAACAAGTTTTAGCGCCAAAACAAGTTTTATTTAACTTATATAAAGCTTAAGTTTTTCTTTAGCGTGCCATGAAACAATAGAACCAAGAAAAAACTCAAAGCTTAGCTTTGTTCGAACAGGCAGTTGGCGGAGGGCTCGTGATCATGTAAATCAATCGGACAACAAATTACAGCTCGATAAATGGAATGTTTTTTTATTGGTTCACGTGGTCCCGACCCACCTGTTTCTAACGAAGCTTTTATAAAGGGTTAAGAAAAACACTTCTTTTATGCTTTTTCTTGTTTATTCATTTCTTTCTTTGGAGAGTTTCTAATACCGGATGATTCACAATTATAGTAAGCTGTGAATAGTAAATATTGCAAGGACTGTGGGGCAGCACAATAAATACACTGTTCGGATTAATACTTTGTGCGGGAGGAGTAATCCGAACAGTGTGTTTATTAAGCTATGAAAATTACAAATTTATTACAACGCATTTTTATAACTGTCAATGAAGTGTCACATCAAATTATAATAACTGTCACATTTGTAAGAGTAAAACATGGAACTCAAAACTTCTCTTACTGAAAGTTAGTTCTACGCTCATGTAATAGCTTCATTTAAAACAATGATACACAGGCTGCCTTCCAGGCGAGAGCAAAACATTTTGTTTTAGAGTACACTGCTTCCAAACAACTTGGAACATAGTACGCGCACGCCCCGCCCCGTAAGTGTAAAACTCTGATAAATTACTTGGTGCTTGAGGGAAAAGGAGTAGGTAAATCTAGAGTAAGAATCATTTTGAATCTGGAACACAAACAAGTGAATGGGAGTGTTCTAGGGTGCTCTGGAGTGGTCGGAGCACGAGCCTGAAAAGCAGCCACATTCTAGCATGCATGTATGCCGATGACAGTTTTCGTTCGAGCAGCTTTTGATGATCTAATATGTACTTCTCTAAGCGCAAAGCGCCTACACAAATACAATGACTAGTATTTCAAATCAAACCCACATGACCTGACACCGTTATTTTAATATTGGTTTCCTACGTAGATTGGTAGTATGTTAATGCGACCATATTCTATGGTGTGTATTTTAGTCCGTTTACTTTTCGATTCGCCCTTGTAGACGCAGTGTGCGTTGTGAGTATTTGGCGCTAAGAGCCACTGGATCTGTATTATTCTTTTCGTGTAAGTCATTACCAATAAATGTTGACATTAGAAATAAGAAATGAAGCCTTCGGTTTTGAAATATTTATATTGATTAATTTAACGGACCATTATGGAAGTGGATAATAATTTAAAAGAACTTGGAGCTGGGACTCAAAATGAAATAAATAACATCAGTATGGAAGAGTTACAACGTTTATCGATAATTTGAAGCGACGTGTTCATCTGTGTTTGCAAAGTAACGGAGAACATTTTCAACATTTAATAACCGAAAGAAGTTACACAAAATGAAATATATATTTTTGTACTTATTGTTGGTATAAAATATGTTAGGTTATAAAATCTATTTCATTGATTGAAATGACATTTTTAATTAAAGTATAACCCATAGCTCTTGGAATGAAAGAACTGACTTTTGACAGCGATTATGTTAAAATCATACCAACACAACTTCACATTTCACAAATGCATAGTAATGTTAAATGTAGAGATATTTCGCCCGCGTACGATTTCTTGAAATAGAGCGTTGCCAGTTGCATAAATAAGGTAAGTTGTCAACACACTCACTTGACATTTGTCGTTTTGACGTTCTATTTAGTGACGATAGCTTTCGTATTTTTTAACCATAACCTATCTATATATCTGTCAAACCATATGATATGCTTTGTAATGCGTGGCAACCGTGTCATGAAAAGGCGAAATGTCAAAAGTCGGTTGTTTAAGCGTTTAATCGCAAGAGCTAGTGCTGTCAAATATAGTAATTTTTATGTTGTGTAATGCCAATTTGTAATATTGATTACATGCGTAAAAGAGGTCACGTGCGCTGGGTTTATCCTGGAAGCCACTACAAGCCACGTGTAAAACTTAAATTCAATTTTGATTTGCTTATATGAATGCGTAGGTGGGAATAGGTAGTAAGAGCGAGAGTGTTTATTCTATGGTAAGAGCCGTGAGAGCTAATCAATCAGTCCCTACTGCCATTGGTTGACAATAAATAAGGAGTTAATGAATGGCGGCAAATTCGATTTTGAAATTAAGATATTGAAATTATAATGCAATAATTTATTGTGTTTACGTAAGTTATAAATTCAATAAAAAGAAAAAGTACAACATGTTGGTGGTAACAAATAATAAAATATTAATAGCATGTGTGTAAATGTAACAAGAAAATATATACGTACAAAATAAGTATTCACTCCAGACACCTCACAACCATAGTATAATCATGTTTGATATTAGTAAAATGTAAAAAAGAAATTCGACAAAAAATTATCTCGTATATGTACACATAGACTTTAAATAATAATTATTTGTTGTATATATAAAAACAGCTAGAATTAATATCTCATAATACTAATAACATTTTAGATACAATACAGTGGAATCGGATATGAAAATAAGTCATCATAAATAAGTTTTAATCTTAAGGCACTATAACTATTTACTTGCATTGTAAGATTTCTAAATTGTAATGTATAAAAAGTATTACTACATCCAGAAAATTGTCGTAAAGTTTATTTTTTCTTAAAAATGCCCTGCAGATTTGGTAATGTCGTCGACTTATTTACAACCGGGTTATTGAAGATTTTACTGACTTTTTGTCTAACGTCTTCTACGCTTTGATTACTTACTTTACTAGACTTCTCCGAAGGCTGATGTTGGGCGGTGAAAGAATCCATTTTCGATTCTATATTTTTGTTCATCGACATGATTACGTCATAATGGGACAGTAAAGATGGATTTTCTTTAACTATGTATTCCAAGTATCTAAAATATAAAATGGGGTGTAACGCAGAAACTTTAAAACAAAGATTTTAGACTCTGCATACCTTAGGCCTGGTACAATATAATTTGTCACCTTATATGATTCTAACGTTTCACATAATAAAATTTTGGAGTACGATTCTATTATTGCTGCAGCCATATCAACTTTACGTGTTTGGTTTGTCATTTTGTATGTATAAGTTGCTAAGAAGTGAAGTTTTGGGAATATTACTGCAAATAAAAGTTTAATACAATGAAAATATTTGAAAAGATTGTAGAAAGACGATTAAGAAAACAAATTGAACCAACTTTAGACAAATAGAAGTACTCAAGGCCATGTGTTTACCATAAAAGAAATTATAAACAAGAGAACAGCGAGACCTCAACAAGTTTTCTTTTAGGATTTATTGATGTTATTGAAGTTTAAGAAATAGAAACGTAAACTGTAAATTTATTAGTTACTAAATGTCTATATAAGAAAACCAGAAGCAGTGTTATAAGTAAAAACATGAAGTCGGCAACGTTCAACATTAAGCAAAAGAGTACGGCAGGGAGGAAGTGTAAGTCCACTTTTCATCACTTTTTTGGTTGATTTAATAAGGAAACTACGCGGATGACAAAACCACTAAATGTAGGCCATAGGAACCTTGAAAGAGTAATCATCACAGAGTGCATTTTTGCAGACGATATAGCAATTATTGCAGGGAGGGAAAAAGACTTGCAGCTAAATTTAAATGTTTGGACCAAAGCATTAAAAAGAAATGGGATGAAAATGAATACAGCAAAAACAAAAGTCATGGCCGTAGGAATGCAAACACAAATTCAAATTAAGGTCGATGAGGAAAGAATAGAGCAGGTCAAAAGTTTTGAATATCTGGGAACAACTATAGAAGAGACAGGAAGACAGGAAATCGAACAGACTAAAAGAATAGAGAAGGCCAATAAAGTATACCAATCACTGAGAAAATGCCTTATAAATAAAAAAGAAGTAAGCAAACAAACGAAAATGAAAGTTTACAAAGCCATTTACAGACCCATCCTTACTTTCGGTTGTGAATCGTAGGTTTCAACGCAAAAAGAAAAATGTATGATACATGCAGCAGAAATGAGGTATTTACTAAGGGTTCACCAGATTACTAGAGTCGATAGAGTTAGAAACCAAGATATCAGAGGAAAACTAGAAGTAGAAGCAGTAGAAAATTGCATAGATGGATGAATAGCCTTGCAGAGGCTAGGACACAATACACCAGTTAAAAGAATTTGGGAAGCTATAGTGACTAGGAGGAGGAGAGGACGACCCAAGAAGACGAGGGATAATACAGTTCGAACAAACAGTTCGAAGAAAAGGAAAAACGTGGTTGGAGGCGAAGAATATCAGTGAACAGAAAAAATTGGATCAATTTTATCCAGAGCTGAAACAAAGCTGATCTTACAACCTCGCGGGAAAATTAGTTTTTTTTTAAATTATATATACAGATAAAAGTTTAATGATTATAATTTTTTATTTGGTGTAAATATAAAATTTTACCTTCGTCTTTGAAAGATGTTTTGCAATTAAGTACGATATTTCCCATTGTGACAATTAACTGCCTAATTAAACTGTGATTTTCGAGAACATTCGGATCAGAGAGGTAGGTTTCCAGCTGCATATATACTTTGTCATGGACCTCTTTAGTTTTGCAACCCGTAATAAGACATCCTAACGCTGCAACCGTTGCAGTCCTCACTAAACTGCAATATAATAGAAATTGAGAATGATGTCAAAAAAATTGTGTTATCAATTACATATCACTATCGTTAGCCAGTGTCACTATAGCTGGCGTAATTTTCGACGTAAGCAATGTATTGCTGCACAATCTCACAATGGAGGAAAACAATCCAGCTGCGGCAGCACGGACTAAAGGTCTTTGATGCACGACAGCCTCCCAAAGACTAACGACAACAACTTCTTGTAATCCTTTATCACAGAGACCTTTCACTGTCATCTCCAGGCAATCCAATGGAGTGCCGCACAGTGGTAAAGCACAAATAAATTTCTTCAAAACCGGTGCAATTTCATCTTTATCACAATAGCTCAAAACGGAAACTAAATATACGGGAATTATGTTTAAGCTGGGACAATACTGATTAAAATTAGAGAGAATCTGCTCCAAGTTTTCAATCTGCGTTCTAAATATCGGAGAAATTCTATGCTTTGTGAAATGTTTTCCAAATATTATGCACATATGTGAAAACAGATCAATGAAGTAACGCATCTGAACGTGACGAGCTGTATCGACATGATTTAAATTATTCAAGAGGTCTGGGATTCTGTAAAATAAGATTAACAATTACGAAAGAAGAACAATTATTTTTACTTATTAAAGAAATTCTTTAAGGAGAGATGGAAAGGATATGAGTAGGTTTCAAATAATAAGCATGGAGGAATGAAAAATCTACTGTAAGGCACTGCTAACAGAAAAGAACTCATGGAGGATATAAGGATTGAAATAAATGAAGAACCTCCAGTGGAAATAATAACACTGGATGAACCAAAGACAGCACTGAACAAATCAAAAAATTTGAAAGCAGCATGACCGGCAGATATTCCCGTTAAACTGATAAGGGGTGGCCCAGATGTATTGTTAGAAATAATAACAGATACATTCAATACATGTCTGATAGAAGGAAATAATGTCTCCAAATACTGGAACGTTTCGTACATAAGCACTATATATAAGAAAGGAGATAAGAGCATGTAAGAATTACAGGGGCATTAGCATTGTTGTATGGCGTGTTCAAAAGTGTTAGAAAAAATAAAAGAAGGGGAGATAGAGTAGATCAATGGCCAATTTCGATGGATGGATTTCGAGCAGGCAGGGCATGCCTGGACAATATCTTTGTGCTGCAGCAGATATTAGAAAAACGCAAGGCGAAAACCCTACCAACACATATGGTATTTATAGACCTGGAAAAGGCATACGGCACGGTGCCCTTGGAAAAATTGTTTGAAACCCTAACAAGAAAAGGTATTAATAGAACATACGTGCAGGCCGTTTGGAATATGTATGAGTATAAGAGCGCAGTCAAATGGAAAAGCCATATGTTGGAAACTTTTCTGATTACAAAAAAACTCAAACAAGGATGTAGCTTGTCCCCTACCTTATTTAAATATATATATATAGCAAGCGCTTGAGAACTGGAGGCAAAAGTGGACGAAATGGTTATACAAATTGACGATGAGAATAATCTAACGAACCTGCTGTTTGCAGACAACCAAATAAGAATTGCGTGTGATGAGGAGGACACAGACTACATGTTGAGGAAACTTGAAGAGGAATATAAAAAGTGGGGATTGACCATTAACTTTCTGAAAACAGAATATATGAAAATTTGTATTCACTACAGTTTGAAACTGTTGTTAATTTGTAAGTCCATATCCACCTATGTCTTCCCTTATAGGTGGACATGGACTTACAAATTAACAACAGTTTCAAACTGTAGTGAATACAAATATCTGTGCTACATGATATTACAAGACGGAAATATGATTAAAGCTATACAACATAGATTGCAGCAAGGTAGAACAGCCATTCGACTCTTGAACGCATTACTTTGGTCAAATAGCATAAAGTTAAAAACAAAAATTTCTATTTAAAAAGCTATAGTAGGACCAATTATCACGTATGGCTCCGAATGTTGGCAACTGACAACGAAAGAGAAGAGAGCCATAGAATCTACTGAAATGAACTATCTATGAAGAGCATGCCAAATATCAAGAGTGGAGCATATCCCATATCAGGAGAAGAACGGGGAGAGTTTGGGCGATCCTGGATGGAATAGAAACTAGACAGCTGCTTTGATACAGTCATGTAATGAGAATGGAGGAACATCAATGGACAAAGATAGCCATTTAATATGTACCACCTAACCAAAAAGAGATGACGACCCCCTAGAACATGGAAACAGGATATCGACCAATTCATGGAAGATAGAGCGATAGGAGAAAACACCTGGAAGGACAAAGAGGGATGGAAGTCGATGCGGGAAAGGAATTCTTTACTAACATATTATCCAGAAACCAATCGATATCTGGCCAAGTTAAGTTTGGATTTTCCTCAGTTAGCCTATCAAACGTATAAATCATAGCACCCACGTTTACATCAGACTTATAAAAATGATTGGGGTTCGTTAAGGTTGTACACAAATTTAGAAAATCTTGTCCTAAAATAAATAAATTAGAGAGCGATTTTCTTAAATTATTATAATCGGCTTACTTATTTCCACTGGCGCCTCAGCATCAATATTATCAATCACATCAGCTACATTTATGATAGACATAAAGATATGTGGTATAACATGGTCCAAAACTGATAGCACTTTAACGACTAAATCAGAATAATTATTCGTCTTCGTAGGTGACTCTTGCTTCACGATTTTTAAGTAATCGTTCAATTTATGCAACAAATTCGTAATCAAACGTGTTTTTAAACAATCTGCAAAAATTCTCTTGCAAACAGAATTAAGCAATAAAATAATAAATTTACCTAATTCCAAAGCCCATTTTGCCAATACTGGAAATAAAACTTGAGTATCACTATTCACAACCATAGGATTTGAATCTTTTAAAATGGTAAACGCAAGTTCCTCACATTGGTTGTATTTATCTTTATCGATACAAAGTACGACCAACAATGCTAAAGCATGCACTACCACATTTCTAATTGTTTCTTCTCTATCTTCCAACATTTGTTGTAGCATCGATAATATTAACGAATTTCTTATACTATCCTAAAGAATATTATTTATAAAACAATATTATCCCGGTGTATTTAATTAACGTACCGATACATATGGAATTAGTGCTATACACGATTCAGCTACCAAAAGACGTCTCTCCAAATACTTATGAGCTAATTGTTCCCAACATTGCGGAAGTACTTCATTTTCTACCAGTGACTCTTGGGAGAATTTGGCTATAGCCGTAATACCTAAAAGATGAAGATAGAGGTTATTAACATTAAACGTATTATTTCTATGTTGAGACGCACCTAATAAAATTAATGTCCTTTCAGATTCTGAAGGTTTTTTCTTTAGATTAAACAACTGTTGTAGCAATTTATCTCTCATAGAAGGATCGTTGCTTAAAAGCACTGCACTCACAAGCAACGGTATAGCCTCCTCTCTTCTATTTAAAATTATATTTGGTATAATTCTCAATAAACTTTGAGACAAGATTTCAACTATTTTATTAGAAGTCACTCCATTTAAAAGTATGTCATTTAAAATATCGTTTTCTATTTTTCGAAAAATATTTACAGGACAGAGAGTTAATAATTCATTTTTTAACGTCATGGGCAGATTTCTGCAATGTTTTATATGATAGAAAACTCATATAAATGTTGTGTAAGTGTACATACCGACTTTTATCGTCTAATATGTCCAATAAACTGATTTTTTCATGGTTAGTGGGAATATTCTCAATATAACTTTCGTTTGTGTTAATTGTAACATCATTCCAATCAGTTTCATTGAAACTATTACTCGATATATTGTCATCCAATGATACTATACCTTCTTCTGTCTTACTTAAAAGATTGCTCTTATCGATGATTTCAAAGTGATCCGGGGAATTACTGCCAATAGTAGAATTCTTACTACTTAAACTAACACTCTGTTTTGGTAAATCACTAATATTATCAGTAAGAATATAATTTTTTGCGTTATATACTAAAATATCATTTTGCTTTCTATAATCACTTATTTCATTTTGTAAAGAGCTAACTTGAGATTCCATTTGACTTACTTTAACATTTTTCTCATTTAATTGCACAACCTACAACATTCCACTTAATTTGCAATAAATAAATTATTATAACAACATACCACTTCATTAAAGTTTCGTTTTAAATCATTGTAATCCTCAAAAACATCAGTTTGACATTCTGCTGTGACCAAACCATGTCCCGTTTGTTTTAATCCCTCCCTATATAATGTTAATAATTCTGGAGGTTTGGAAATATTTAAACCAACATCATCCCAATCTTCGAAATCTTGATTTTCATTTTCATCAGAAAATGTTATTGATGTTAGTTTGTACCCATGCGTTAACAAATATTCATTTATTAAAAAATTTAAAGCTCTTTGCTCGTGAGGTTTAATATTTTCATTAATTGAATGGTGCGGAGCACATTTATTTGGTGTATTATTTTCTGATTCTGAAATAAAACATGATGTACCAATGATAAAACTTTTACAGATTCCATTATTTAATACAAACCCGTGGCAACAGTTAAATTATTTCTTAAAGCGTTTATTGTCTCTTTAGCTTTTCTCAACTGGAATTCTAACACGGCAACCCTCTCATCGATGCTCTGTTCACCGTCTTCGGAATATCTAGTTAAATCTAAACTATCTAACGTAGCCTGACTGCCAGATCTTGCTGTAATTTCATGCAGTTAAACTTTTGTTACTATATTATTATTATGTAAACTTGCGCAGAGAATGTTCATAAGCATGGTGTTCAAAATTTCCAGGGTTTGAAAAGAAATCCTTTAATAAGCGTAATTCCTTTCCAGACTCCACTAATTCTGTATGCAATTCTAGCGCTGTCAACAAAAATTTATCGTTAAGAAGTCTTGAAGCAATATCTTGATAACTGGGGAGATTATTTTGGGCGTTATTTTTCGAATCTACCAATATATTTGGACCCGACATTGTTTCCGTTTTTAAAATTCCGTACACATATTTTCGTATGAAGTAAACACAGTTTCTGACACATGACAGTTGTTTTTGACATTTAGCATGGCCAATATGACAGGCCAAATTTTCCTAAGCAATTTTTAAATTGCGGTATTTTTAAAACTAGTTTAAGAAAAATTCAATACGATCAAATAAAATGTGGTTAAGGTTCATGTTCAGCACTCAACTTTATATTTTTATTGTTTTTCATTTACTTAAATGTTGCCAAAGCAAACTTGCTAAAGTACAATATAAACTTAATGTATAATAGGTACTTTCGTATATACAAAATCATTTTTAGGCTCTATTAATTGTATAATCATGTACTATTATCTTACAGTGCAATATATACAAAATATTCCTAAACTACAAGAAGTGTTTTCTATACAATCCATATAAATAAGAATAATATACATTAAAATACAAAAAAATTATATAAGAAATAACGTAAAATATATGTACTATATATTTTATGCTTGTAGCACCATCACATTTAGTTCAAATTATTGAAATTATTTGGTACCGTAACCACTATGGAAATGTCTTTAGAGTGTGGCAAGAATACGAGTAAATCCAATACATGCTGATACCACAGTCTGTCCAACTCCCCAAAACAGCGCATAAGAAGGTTGCATTGCCGAACTTGAGTATCTATAGACACATGCAATGGCAGCACTGCTTATGATACCAGACATTACTGGTGTGACAACACCCATGAACAGTATTATTATTGGAAAAAATTTACCGAACTTATGTTTTCGTAGGGTTAAAAATGCTATCAGTCCAGCTACCTACAAAATAATAACAAAAATCGGTTACATCAAAATATTGACACAATATAACATTAATACTAACTGTATGAACAAAAACAGATGAAAACAAGGCCCACAGAAAGACATGATACCACATCTTAGCAAAGGTGTTTAATGGTTCTGTGTGCTGAAGCCCGATTACTGACTTCCACGAATCCATCGCTGTATATTTATTTCGTTCACCTCTACTGTGGGCCTTCAATTCAAGTTCCATTACTGCTTCTATATATTACGTTGTACATAATGTATTTGGGCTGCACACCCTAAAGCATTAAAAATACTTATCAGTTTATAAATGAAAATAATTAATTAGAAAGGAAACAATTACAAATAAATATTTTTATCATGTTTGTATCAAATTAACTAACCTTCGTAACTTATCCCTTATGTGTATCACATTTTACTAACTACTATTTGGGTATTTAACAACAAATAAAACCAGCGTAACATAATGACAGTACTTTGACAGATCGGTAAACCATTTTGCAGTGTACCCAGGTGTACCACCTAACGTGACCTAACCGACAGTTGTATGTCAATTTCCATCATTATTTGTTAAAAATCCCTATTTTAGGATGTTGTTTTGTCAGATTTTTGTCTTCATTTTCTGAATGTTGGTTGGTGTTCTGTAGTCCTGCTCGTGTATATGGCATTTTAAAGGTATTTATTGTGTATAGTGTTTTTGTAATTTAATATCTTCAAAACATTTATTTTTCAATAAGTTGAAGCCCAAGCAAGTTAGGTATGTCGTATGTTTATGTAAGTATATTAATGTAAACAGTAATACCATTATAGATAAAGATGAACTCAGTGGAATACCCAGAAGATAGTGATTCAAGTGATGAAGATTATGTTCCAGAAAAGGCTCCCACAGAAGTTGTATCAGAGGTTGAATCTGACGGCGATGATGAGGATCCATTATCAGATAAAGAGGATTTAGGCAATCGTAGTAATTCAAAACGAAAGAAGAAAAGTTCAAGAGCAAAAAAGAGATTAAAAAAGGAAACAACCACGAACACTAAAGGTGATTAACACAGATTTTTGCAAGGTGAATGAAATATTATTTAACTTATTACAATTTAGATTCTAGTGAAAGTACACCAGAAAAACTCAAGGTAACTGAAGAAGAAAGGAAGAAACATGAAGAAGATTTATGGGCATCTTTTAAAGAGGAAACAAATTTCAAAGCACGTGCGACAAATCTGGAAAGTACAAACAGTAAAGAAACAAAAGAAAATAAAAATATTATGCAAAAGAAGATTCCTGAAAAAGTAAAAGTAACTCAAATTTTTGAGTTTGCTGGTGAAGAAGTAAAAGTTGAGAAGGAAGTAGCTGTTGCTTCATCTGGAGCTAATGTATTAAATAAAGCATCTGGGTCTGATCCACCAAGGCGAGGAAGGGGTAGATCTAGTGGCATTGGATCTGTTTTAAGTCAAATAGGAAAGAAACAAAAGATAAACACATTAGAAAAATCCAAACTGGATTGGGATAAATTTAAGAAGGAGGAACATATAGAAGAGGAATTAAATAATTTTAATAAAGGAAAAGATGGGTATGTTTGTTGTTGATTATCGCATATTTTTACTGATATCAACTCGTCAATGTTTATAGATATTTAGATCGGCAAGACTTCTTACAAAGAACGGACCTACGACGGTTCGAAATTGAAAAAGAAATTAGAAACATAGAGAGAAATAAGAGGATGAATAACCTTTGATTCTTTGATGTGAATTTCAGTATTCCTGACTTATTTGACATTCCTTCCATGTAACTTAATTATTGCAGTTTCATCACTCACACAAATGTAAAACTTATTAATTTGTTACAAATATTTGAGAATGTACGATCTTATCTGTATTAAGAAAACAAACATTTTACTTGAGAGTACTAAGAAAATGTTTGAAAGAAAAGATCATATACTTGAAGCAATAGTTCAAATTAAATTGTATGTTGCAACAGTGGATTGAAATTGTATTAATTTCGACACAGAGACTTGTTAATATATGTAATTCTAAAGTTCTGAAATTTTTTTTAATTTTGATATTTGACTGAATAAAATAAATAATCCTCAAGTGTTTGTCCTTTTTTTATTTCATGACGTAGACACAGGTACATTATTGAGGGCTCCGAGTGTAAAATTCTAGAACTGCATAGAGTGTTCGAGTAACTAAAATTTATATTATAATTCCTTTAGTTGTTAGAAGTTCTTTTCGTGCTTAATTTGTGCATATACTTATTGTTTTATTATTATTGTGTATTTCGCCTGATAAGCAAAAAGATTAATTCCAATTGTAAATAGATATAACCTTTAAGAATACGTTAATCGAAGCTGCCAATGCGCGTTTTTTGCGCAACTTATGCGCTCATTTTCTGAACAAATTACGGTTGGAAATAGAACATGTTCTACTTAAAAATCTGCACGGCAGAATGCATACACTTTTTAACACATTTTGTGTATAAAAAAAGCTTGTATAGAAGAATGAATAGAATTATGAATGGAATTATGCACCCTGTCAAGTTTGGAGTATATGAGTTTTGGCGCGTTAGTGTACTTAATTGGCTTCGCAGACCCCCAGAGGGATATCCAGACAATTTTAATGTTAAGTGCCCCATTTTAGTGTTGGTTGGGTATGTGAAAACAGGTTGTCAGAATATCCTTGGGCCTTGTTTACATACAAACTGCAGTACTATTGGCGGATTAGTTTATGTCAATAATAACTTCTATGAATATAATGTCATCAAAAAATTACTTCATCAACTTTAGCCGCACATGAAATATTTAATTAAAGTGTAGTACGAAAAGGCGGTCACGTGTGTTTGAATTCTATCTGAAGGCTCTGTATATAAGATATTGAAGATGAAATAAGTAATTAATGCTTGCCATTAACGAGTATTTTCTTTATTCCTAATGTATGCGATAGTGACACATGATTCCATAAAACTTTTTCAATCGTTCCAAATATCTTTTTTTACTTCTGAGCAAATTTCAAATTTAGTGTATATTAAGTTGCCTGCAAAGTGGAATACTAAAAGAGTTCCGTAATAAGTTACACAAAATGTTGCAGCTAATTACTTTTAAAGTGCCTATTAAGCATAAAATATTCATGAACTTTTCAATAAAAAAAACAAGATGTGAGACACATTTATTTTTCTTTAACATTTTTAAAATTACTGTACTAACTTAACTTTTGCATGCCCTAAAGACAATTTTCTTTTTTAAAGCTGTGTATTCTATATGTAAAATACATACATATGTATACAACATTTAAAGAAAGACACACATAACTAGATATTCCCTTTAAATCTAATGGCAATTGAAAATAACGTGATTGTAGTAAATAATCTGTGGCTATATAATGTCTCTTATCTCATCCAAATAATTGATGATATTTGATCTGCATACATACGTAAACAGTACATAGTGATACATATTATTTGATCGTTTTCGTGCACCAGAATACGTGTTATGTAAGAGAAAACTATCTACACTGCGTTCGCACCTTAGAAGACAGTATAGCGCTTATGAGAATACGGTGTAGCGTTGCAACATCTCGACGAAGTACATATGTACATCAATAAAGTACGACCACAACATAAAAAATAATACTCTTTTAGAACTTGCTTTCATTCTGTAATGTATAAAAAATTAATTGAAATAATTGCTGAAACAGATTTTGTTATAATAATTTACTAAAAGACAAGGAGCAATAATGGGGAAATTCTGTATTTTAATGTTTAGTATAGTTGACAAACTCTGTCGCCTCATTATTTACATAACCTACAAAGTTGTCAACTTATGTAATATTTATGGCTTAATAAATTAAAATATTAGACTATTTAATCCTAATACCGAAATAATAGATACCCAAATATAGAACATAATACCATATAATTAAATAGATAAACGCAAAGGATAGTGTCATGATAAACAAGACACAAGATGGTTTATGATGCAACTAATTTCACTTTATTCAAATTAGACTACCTTGAGCAGTAGCAAGTGAGATAGTTAGATACGTTAGTTTCACAGTATTTTCGAAGGAGCAAACGGATTATATGTATATCTACATGTGGTGTTCAATTGCTTAATCAACGCATACATTATCTCGGAATGGTGTCGTCATCCATTCATTAAATATTCGACCCTTTGATAACTTTATTGTAATTAGGACATTTCTTTATTACAAATAATAATTTTCATTAAGTAATAATATCGTTGATAGTTTGTCGATTTTGTACTTATATATGTTGGGGATCTTTAACGATGTGAATTAGGTTTGAATCTGTTTTAATATTTTTTATCTAAAGATGACAAAATGATTTTGACGTGCATGAAATTAGTAGCAAGTAAATCTTACAATTAGTGAAAGGAGCTCATGAGATTTTTCGGAATTTTGCTGTGACTTAAGTGCGAGATAATACAAAACTCAAGATAATGCACAAAGTGTATCGCACACCTCTCGATTATTCAAACGCTCGATCTGACCATAGCACGAAGGTCCTTTTACATAAGAACCGATATTGCACGTCTTAAGCTTGCGCGAGTGGATAAACGTCCGAACCGGGGCTTTTTATAGAATTGACTGACTCACGAGCGGCGCACGAACTTGGCGGAGTAGTTGTCGATGGCTCGTCGTCGAGGTATGTTTGCGCGAGACCAGTGAATCATATTTTAAATGTGCTGCTGCTACGTGCTTTTGTTATTTTGACTTTGGAGATTGTGTCGTGAATTTTGTGATAATTTCTGTAAACATTGGGGTCGCCAATATGCCACAATTGACGGATAATATCACGTTAACATCTACATCACAGGTGAGTTTAAAATAATCATTAATATGCATTAATTACTCTTTTTATAATGATGATGAGGTAATCCTAGAAAAAATAGTCATTCAAATGTATGTATCGAGCTGGTGTTATGTAAGAAAGGTGTTGATAAAATCGAAAAAATTATCAATAACCTAACCTAAACTTGAGTATTTTTTTGAAGCCATGACAATCAAATAGGTTGTATAAGTAATTTAGAAAAATGAGAATATCCAATTTACAAATATTAATTACCTATAAGAATAAAAATATTTAACAAAACATTATTATTACATATTAAAAATATTTAACTTCTGTTGCCCTTATGTTTAGGACGATTTCATTGATTTTTTGTCAATATTACACATACCTATATACGTGCATCTACGAGTTCAAGTAAAATTGTTCAGGATTCCCTATATTGCAGCCACAAGGATAAATACTCATTTAGAATCCTATAAGTGAACATAGGAAGTAAATCTCCTTTTCCACATACACACACTACAAATCTTAACATTCACTTCGAGAGACGAGATTCGTAGAATCAACATAAGAGAACCCATCTCCTTTGAAAGAACTGTGTATAAATTAATGAGGAAAGCATATTTTTGTGTTGATGCACGCCACTCGGTTGTTGGTTTTCGCAAAGATCAAACGGGAAGTTTGGTTGCTCATTCTTGCTAGTCACTATAGCTTTTCCTGGGTTTTAATTTCGGAGTAATTGCTTTGAATTCTCCTGTGTAAATATTTAGCATTTCTCCAAAGAAATATGAATTTATTAATGTTCGGATGAAGATTTCCGTTGAATGTTAATGGAGGTCTTTCAGATATGGATAAATGATAATATAGATGTATAAGTTCATATTGTGAGATTATTTTTTTAAACAAAGATACTTGGATGCTGTTTGATAAGATCAAAAATAACTGAAGGCTGTAGAAACTAGAAATAGACAGTTTTTAAAATTCAGTGACTTGAATAAAAAAAATTCTTTGCCAATTATTCTGGATGCTACGATATGAAAAATGTGGCAGCTTCATAAATCGTGGAACTTGAATAGACAACGGCGGATGGTGATGACGTTTTGGATGGGTGGTAGCTAAGATAGTAGTGCTTCGTAAGCGACTTTCGTTGTATAAGAGAGACAGCACGACTCCGCACGAATCAGTGCTATCTTAGCTATTGCCCACCCAAGACGTGAAAATGTCAAATCTAGAATGTCGTCATTATATAAATATAGTCTTCTTTAACAGACCATCAGCCCCAAGGCAAGGGTGTGATGTGTCACTGTTAGCTTTTCGGTACTCTAGGGCTGTGACGTTGCAAGCGCTACGAGCTAACCCCCTTATTATTACCTCAGAAGTCACCCTGAACTGGAGCAGTGGCCGAAAAAAAACACCATCGATGTTATGGCACGGTCGGGAATTGAACCCGAGACCTTCAGCTTAGTAGTGTAGTAACAAACCCACTGGACCATTACAACCATTCTAGTCATTATTTAAATGGTTTAAAAGCCAATCACAGTATTCCTTTCTTATGATAAAATCTCTGGGATAGAGTTGTGAAGTAGCCATAATTTGCATGGATACTTTTGTAAATCCTTTTCTTTTAGAATTGTATGACAAGTACGGCATGGCAATCCTGTTTCCTGGACTAGTGTACGTATAGACTTCTTCGGAGACTATTTGATGCGACACTTCATTGACAGTTATAAATATGTATATGACTTATAAGTTAATTAAATGTTCCCAACTTGTAATTACAACTTGTATATAGCTTACTCTAATTATAAATTCAATTGATCTCGTGGTGTAATAAACATCAAAAAGACTAGAAAACGTTAGCAAGATGAGTGTTGTCTTCTATATTTATAAAATTATTTTTTATCCTATAAGACAAGCAATAGTTCTATTCGAAACATTAGTAAAAAAAATGGTGTTTTTTTTGTTATTCAGTTATTAATTTCTCTATGATGGGTCAATTGTATCTGATTATAATTTACGATTGATTTGATTTCCTAATTTTTAATAAACAATACCTAAAGAATGTGAACAAAATAGCTGGAAAGATAAAAATATACTTGGATGGGTACAGCTTAATGTTTTATAAGGAATTTAGTAATTTTATTTTTATATCGTTTTGCTAAAAGTTTGAGGATATATGACGGATATTTGAAAATTAGTTTTAGTAGAAATTCTTAGGCGATTTGTGGTTGAATATTAAGTACCTATATAATTAACATTAATGAATTTAATACATTATACATTCCTTTTTTTGTTGGCAGTTCTGTCATCGATTTAATCATGATATGCTTCTGAATTCGGAAACTTACTGTATATGGACAGCACATCCTTTTTTGGGTAGAATTTTTTTACATTTACATTGACATTGAGTACATCAGCACCCAAGAAGGAAAGTTGAATTTCGTAAATAAGCAATTGATGTCGACTTTCTTGTAGTTTTCATTCTTTGTAGAATAAACAAAAGGGGGTGTGCCGAATCAACTGTCGGCGACTAATTGATGACCTACCCGGCACATAAATCGCTTGAATGGCTTTTATCGCCCGCAGCGCTTTATTTAATAACTATAATTTTGTCAATTACGATTTTGTCCTAAAATACTTTTCGACATCTTTTTTTACCTTTCCTCTCAACTTCATTACCGTATCTTGTCCAGACGCATACCGTTGTCGGCTCATGTGTTCGATAAAGGTAAAATCAAGGAACGAATAAAAAAAAAAATAACCGCGGACGCAAACTCGGCGAGACCGCAATTTTAAACGGGACACAGGTGGAAAGTTGACTTACTGGTAGGCGAAAGGACCGAGAATTATCGGCGGTCTTACGATGTGTGTGCTTTTCATGCAAGTACAATATATTGCTGAGAGCGAGATCTGGAGGAATGAATTTCGAGTTACTCCAGGAGATATTCTTTTAATTACGATTTATGTCTTGTATTCCTGTTGGGCATCTCGCCGGAACCGTTAATCTTAATATTTACTGTTGGGCTCAACTGATAAATGGTATTTCAAAAGACGGAGAAAAAAGCAAAAACATGAAAATGAAAGAAAGAAACCTTGAAAGTTTTTGGATAAACTTAAAACATTGCCGTAAAATTATATTTGTTTCTACATTGTTGATATTTAAATGCTACGTTTAGATAACAATGGCCATAACACCTTTTATCAGATTTATATAAATGAGTGCGTCTTAAATGACTTTATATACAGGTATAGAAAATTTTCATTTTGGATGCCGATTTCAATGTATTATTGCTAGAACGTTGCCAAATCGTCCGTAGCGCCGGTTCCGTAATACCGACAGTTGTTGGAGATACCGCAGTCGATAGTGCGCTCTCGCCGGGTAAATGTACGCGTGCTAGATAGCTGCAATCTACGACCGGCGCTGCCCGTTCGTCTGTGTATGCAGCTAGCGAACCACGTACATACATATATTGGCAACTACGACGGTTTTTTATACATATTTTTCTCTCCTATTAGCAGATGTGAAATTTCCAACTGTGTATGTACAGTGAAAGCTCTCCTCGCGGACAGCTCCAATATGCGGACATCTCTCAACCGGACAAATTTCTTAGAACCGAATTTCGGCACATCATTTTCAATGTTGAATGCTTTCCGATAAGCGGATGCTCTTATAAAAGGACGCGGACACTACATTATTTCGGCATGGGACTAAAAATCTCCAATAACCGGACCCGAAACTCTAACAGCCGCATGATTTTTCAAGTCGTTTACTTATTAGAATGTACTATTACTTGAAGTAATCGCAAATTTCGCAACCTGTGATATTAAATTCGGTAATTCCCCATTTTATATTAGGTGTTTCCCTTTTATATATACATATTACGCTTGCTAGCATACATCGCGTGTCGTGTTAGTATTTGTCTTTTGTTCAGACATGGTTGTAACTTTTTTAAAAGAAAAAAATGGAAGTTGTTTTAGATAACGAAAGAGTTTCAGTTCGTATTTTGGCAAAGAGGTTTCATATTGGGAAAACGAAAGCAGCTGAAATAGCCAAAAATAAGACAAAAAGATGTTTTGCGTGGTTTGTGAAAGTTATAAGTCAAAACGTTCCAATATCAGGACCGTTAGTGAAAGCTAAGGAAATTGCAACAAATTCGGGTTACAATAATTTCAGTGCGTCTGACGGGTTGCTGCAAGAGTCGCGCAAGAGACATAATATCAGTTTTAAATGCGTATCTGGCGAAGCTGCTGCAGTAAATCAAGTTGATGTGGAACAATTTTTGGGGAAACTTCCGTCTGTGTTGCTTGGCTATAAACCAGAGGATGTTTATAACGCAGATGAAAGTGGACTTTTTTCCGCGTGTTGCCTTATAAAACTCTGTCCCGCAAAGGAAAAAAATGTGTGGGTGGGAAGTTGTCTAAAAACAGACTAACAATTTTGTTTTGTGCAAATATGGCCGGTGACAAAGAATATTTATTAGTAATCGAAAAAAAAAACGTTATTAACGATCTACCAGCGACTTGGAAATCAAGCGAAAACGCATGCATGACACGAGAAATCATGGCGGAATGGATGCTTCAATTCGATCAGAAAATGGGAATCCTTTTCTGGATTCCCATTTTCTGGTCGAGCAAGTTGTTTTATTTTTATGTCAAAATTATATATTTACCGCCAAACACAACTTCAATTAGTTAGCCCTTGGATTAGGGTATCATATATAATTTCAAATTTTACTATTGACACTTAATTTTGAAACATATTTTAACAAAAAATGGAAGATTTTTACAGTTTATCTGAGCTTACAAAGTATATCAATGTCTTAGAGGCTTTGTACTTTATAAAAATAGCATGGCATAAAGTAAATTCCTTGACAATTAAGAACTGTGGCAAAGCTGGATTTAAGAAATTTTAGCTCGGAATGTAGTGTCCAAGTTTATTGCGATGCTGAAGATAATTTGCCATTATCGACAGTTGCGGAGTTATTGCGACATGCCAAATATTTAGGAGCAACAGACCCTTAAAATGTAGAAGATTTCGTGACCTTAGACGATAATATAACAACAGAAGAAGGAATTGCAGTTGACAACTTTTCGAATTTGGATGTAGCTAGCGGAGGCTCATTCGAAGAAAGTAGTTCCAACGACTCAGAAGAAGAAGTAGAAGTGTCGGAAGTATCATGCAGTTGAAAATCGATAAACTCATATGGTGAAGCTCTAAATCATATTTCTATCTTGAAAAAAATTGCTAGGGATGATCTCACTGCATTTCAACAGTTAAAAGATCTAGAAAGTTATTATGAAAATTGTCTCCTTCAGCAAAATATGGCGAGATTCCGTCAGACAGTCCTATCCTCTAAGCGGTCAAAATTTGAGGAACCGTGAGTATGGACGGAAGTGATATGGAAACTTTCACTGTATCTATTTTTTCGTTGTTTATGAATTATAAACTGCTGAATGTGGGATGTGACATGTTATGCGTCAATTTACATAGCCAAAGCAATAATATCTTATCTTATTCGTGTTGCAGATAACATGCTATCAAAAAAATAAACAATGGATATCTATACTTAACTTTTAGATTATTTAATCGCAGACAAGGTCACGTATCGATTAGTTAGGTTACTCATTAGTTTTTACGTTTTTTTGTTATTGCATTTTATATGTACTATTTATTTATACTTCGCGATAACTTCATCAGTAGGTTTTTATTTTTGGAATCATAACTGTAAGTACACATTACTCGCCAAAAAAGGACAGATCATTTTTTTCCGATAATTTTATCGGATCCGAAAACATATTACACGTTTATTTTAGGATTAACTTAATATCAGTTTAAAGATGGTGAAAATTTGTTGATTAAAAAAGGAGAGAAATTAGAAGTTGATATGGAAAATATTCGAAATTGCCATCAACACACTAGTGTTGTGCCGAATCGAGCAGTCGAATAGTCGAAATCTCTTATTAAAGAATCGACTGACTGATTAAATGACTTAACGACTAATCGACTAAACGATTATCCAACTAGTAATAAAATAATAAAATAAAATTTAACAAAAAACAAACATAATACATATTCACGAATATTGTCACAGAATATCACGGTACCGTCGCGACATTTAAATTTAAATTGTAAAGGCGCGCTATGATTGGCTCCTTGAACTTAAAATCTACTCGCGCACTCAGAGTGGCTCCCTCTGTTTACAAGATTAGAACTATTCCTATTTCCAAAAGTTCTTTTTCGCCGCGGAATATCCCAGAAATATAATTTTCTGGATGAGTTGAGTTTAAGGTTATCTACGTTTCCGTAAAAGTCGAAGTGATTTGTAAATAGTGCAGTTACGTGTTAAAGTTATTGAACTATCGTAAGAACTTTTGTGTATATATTTTATTTAACTCGCTGCATAATTAACATAATTAGACAGTGAGTGTTGTTTGAATTCTATCGAACCCCAGTCTATATCCGAGAGTGAAATTGGATTAGTCCATGTGCTATTCTCGATCATTGACGTTTTAATGTTATAATGACATTTTTTAAATACTTTTGTTGTGACAAATTTGAAAATGTTGTCGACATAACATTTAATTCACATGACCAACTCAACAAAGAAAATTTCAACCATTAAAAATCACCGGTTATTAGACGGCTGTTTTTGAAACACATTGTATTTTGTAACAAGCGGCAACCTCTTCAGAAACATGTTCTCTGCGAATACCCTTCTTGCCAATTATAAATCGCAGATGTTTCCTGTGGCTCGTATTTCTTTCTTCTTGCAATTTATTTATTCGCCTCGAGATTCCCGAGAAATATCAAAATGACAGCGGCCGGGGTAATTACGGCCTTTATATTTCATTACCGAAGTACCGCATCGTCCGGGTGATGATGAGAAATCACAGATACCCTATAATTAAAGGTGAACAACCGTGTAATGAATTAATGTCGGTCTTAAAAATTATTATTGGTATTGCCAACAAATTGAAATGTCCCCTTTCTCTGTCTCCCTTTGCTGCTAGTAATTATTATTAATTGTACTGGATGCAATTTTGGCAGTATTGCGATTCGGGAAATTGAAGCCTTTGATTTATAACGATATCTTCGAGGCGAAAATTAATAAATGTACCTTTTGGTTTCTTAATTAATAATATCGAAAAAAATAGGGTATAAAATGATGTTAACTGTTCAGTTATTGTCAGTAACTTTCGAATAAAAGATTTAACGACAGCCTGTAATGATTATAATTTACATAGATAAATATAATAATAAATATATGGAAAAGATTAGTCATAAATAACTATTTTATCTTGAGGAACTCTTTTTTGCCATCGAATTTAGTTTTATTACCAACCATTTTCGGACATTGTTCATATCATCATATTTTTGCACGTGCAGAAAATTACGGTTTTTATTATTAGGTTAGTTTAAGAAGGACAACTTGCTTGATCTATGATCTAAGAAATTTGGCTGGTGTTGTTAACTTAAGTAAGTAGTGTTTTGAATGTGGGCTGCAGAACGTATTACAATAAAATTTGATAGAACACATTTCTATGTGTCGCTGCATTTCAATTTGGAACGAAATCAAAGTTGGGCTTGTATCGAAATCATAATTGTAGTTGATCAAATATTTGAAGGCTAAAACTATTAGTGTTTTTATCTATTCCACCACTATCGTTCTTTTTTTTTGCTATTAGCCTTAGCCCTTGCAATGTTTCTCCTTTATTTTTTCTTTTATTGTACCTTCCCACGTTTTCCTTGGCCAATCTCGTCTTCTTTCTTCATGTGTGTTTTAGCTCCGAAATTCTTTCCATTTGTTGATATACATCCGTTGTACGAGTTACTCCACTAACTTAGATGTCGATGTTCTATAATTTTAGTATTGATTGGACTCCTAAATTTTGTATTATTTACTAATTTCTTATTTCATCCTTTTTCGTTGTCTGTTTTACTCTTCTCGGATACTTCATTTGTTCAATATCCATGTCCCATATACATCTGTTAAAATAGGCTTATACACTGTTTAATAAACACGAATTTTAGTTTTTGCTAGATATTTCTCTTTTGTTATTGAAGCTTTCTGTGGTTACTTTAATTGTAGTTTGTATTATCTTTTCTATTTCTTGTTTTACTGTTTCCTCTATCGTGACTCCTAAATAACAAAAAATATTGTACTTGCTCTGTTTTTACTCCATTTACTCGTATATTTAGTTTTTGCTGTTCTTCGGTTATTGCCATATGGCTTTTGCATTCATTTTCTACCATTCGCTTCTAATATTTCTAACCAAACATCCGGGTTTTTCTATAACTCTCTTTCACTTGCTGCCATAATTACCACGTTATCCAAACACATTCAGAAATTTCTACTGTTTGTAAATTTTTGTAACCTACAATTAAATTCTTTGTTTTTTCATTACAATTTTTGATGATGTGATCCACAATAGCATATTAAAAAACCAGTGTCATAAGACAGGTCTTATGACATTTCTTCAGTGTCTTATGACACCATTTCTTTATATTATTGTTATAATAATCAATTCATCCACTATATCGTCAACTATGTTATCCAGGCCATAAATTAGATTTTCTTCCGCAATAGTATGTTTTATGCAATTTGTCCATTTCGGAGCTGCTACAAGGTTAATCCCTTCTTCTAATAAAGTTTTTACTTCTGCTAACTTGAAGGTTTTATTGTTGGCAGCAACATGATGCTTCACTTGTGCCCATGCAAGTTCGATTGGGTTTAAATTACAGTGGTATGGCGGTAATCGTAAAACTGTACGACCATTTCGTCAATCATTGGATTGGCGCCTACGTTGAAGAAGCTTAGCTTTTAAAAATGTATTATCGACAACAATTTCCCTTGAAAGAAGCCACTCAACTAGTGCGTATTTTTAATGCAGTTGGGTTCAAGATCAAGTAGAACGTTTGCCATCCACTCTTTGAACACTTCAGCGTTCATTTCGTCATGATAGTCACCAGTTTTCTTTGATTCAAATAATAGGAAACCATTTTCAACAAACCCCTCTTCGCTACCAATATGCAAAACAATCAATCGATTTCCTTTTCCAGATGGTTGTTTGAAACCAGTTGTAGTTCCCCCAATAAATGCTTGCCTCACAATCAAATACCGTTGTATCTTTTCAACATTTTTGCTTCATGTAGCCCGCGTTAACCCATGTTTCATCCAAATAATAAATCTTTTTATCCACTGCACGATACTTCCGAATAGCAGTTAGATAACGACGCCTCCATTGCACGATGTCCTGCAGTTCTATTAATATACGGTTTCGACTTCGTTTTTCCCACTTAAAACCCAATTGCTTTAAAATTTTCCATAATGTTGTTTGCTTGAGCTCAGGTAAAGTGCCATCTTTGTTAACAACCTACAAATGATTTATAAGTGAGTCTCAATGTAAAATAAATATTATATTTACACTCAATATTTTTGTACAGGTAGACAATTCATTTTGGAGAAAGAAAGAATGTACATGCTTCTAATTCATGAGTTGTCATGCTTCAACTGCGAATACAGATTGTAAGTCATTAACCTTTGACCACTGCGGATATGTTTTCCTTGAGGATTTTTTGATGTTGCCGGTAATGGGTTATCATCTCTGTTCAATACTTCTTCTTCAGTCATATTAAAACACTCAACACTCTGTAATAATTCTCAATAAACACCTTCTTGCACTTTAAATAGATACCTCAAATTATCAAGTACCCATATTCGGTTATATGGTTGACAATGGGAATCCGCGCATTTCCCAAACACGTGTCCCGAATTAATCATTTGTGCGGGAGGAGTAATCCGAACAGTGTGTTTATAACACAAAATAAATGAGAATTTTGTACTTCACCTGAAATTAGACAAGCTACATCTGATGTAACTAGCTTTTTTTGATTATTTGATGTTTAATCCACTACGTTTTCAGTTGGGCAGTACTTGCATATGTTACTTAAAATTGTTGTTAAGATAGGTGCGAGTTTCAGATAAATTCACGTTGAAACTTTTATGCAACCATATTTTTTGGATTAAATTAAACTCAGCATTCCAAATAGTTAGTGTCACCCACATCTTCTTTCTTGTGGCGTCCTTTAAGTCAGCCCCCCATAAAAAAATTAATAAATCGAAAACTTTGTGTACACTCACGTCTATTCCGCATTACCATATGAATAATGTTCTTGGATACGAAATGAAATTTAATCTTCTTGGGACGTACGTAGATTAGACGGCGAGACAGACGCGGCTATCAAACTCTCATATATTCGAGGAGCAGAAGAAAAGAGGCGCAGGTATATTTTACACCTTGCCCATCGTAAAATACTCGAACTCCGAATATTTATCGATATCCCCGCGTAGTAATTGAAGAAGCCGAACTTACAGAAATAGAACCGAGGATCGAAAACTGGTACCCGTGTAGTAAATTGACGTGGGAAGGCCACGTACGGTTAGGAAATCTTGCGGGTTGAAAATTGTTCTTCTATGTACTTTTGGAGGGCTTTTGATATATGTATATATGGCCGTTTTGTATGAGCGCACGGCGCGGTCTTGGGGTTTAAGTGGTTGTAGTGCATCCATCCAGTAGCCGTTTACTAAGTGAATGAGGAAGAATGCGCTGACGATTTGTAGTGCCAGATGATGTGGCGAAGGACGAGCCGTGGGGCTCATTATATCCGAGAGCCACAAGTGTTTCAGCGTGCTACGTCTAAAAATAACAACAGATGGCTTTTTTACAACTTCTCTCTCATATCATCTTCTTAATAGATCTCTAATTTTCACATTTTTAGGTTTTCATCGTTTATTTAAAATAAACGGCCCATAGTACCAAGTAATTTGTCCATAAAAACATTAGAATTATTTAACTCAAATGTATGATTACATCAACCATTAAAATCTGAAGTTCGTTATATTTTGCTTAAGGAGCAAAATATTTTATGTCAATTCTTAATTCAACCAAATATAATAGGTGCTTGATTCTAATAAATCGATAGTGTTATGGCAAAACATGCTATCTGGCTTTTCTTTGAAATGCCCTTTTTGGCATTAAATGGCCGCACATAAAATATAAAGAATTTAATTGTCAACACTTTGCAGTATAAATAGCTATGATAATGATACAAACATGAATGTAGATTAATAAATCTATATCCACCATTATGAATGCATTCGGTGAATACTTTAACAGTGTATATTTACAATCAGATATTAATTTTGATGGCTTACAAAATTTTCCCAATATTGATTCATCTATTATTAACGTACCGTATATTTCCGAAGAACTGTTACTAAATCACCTAAAAAAAATCAAAAGACAGCTTTCTAGCTGGTGTTGACGGAGTTCCAAGTTCTATTATTCGTGAATGTGCTGCAATATTTATGGAACCATTATCTCATCTATTTAATTTGATATTAAAATCATTAGAAAGACCAAAAATCTGGAAAACCGCTAGAGTGTGTCCTGTCCTAAAATCTGGTAGCTCGAGTGGTATATGCAATTACAGGCCAATATCTATTATGTGCAACTTTGCAAAAATCTTCGAGCCTATACTATATAACCTTATTTATAATGCAGTTAAGATCTTTATTTCACCCACGGATTTATGGCCAAACGTTTTACAGTTACGTATTTAGGTTGCTTTATTCAGTTTGTATCGAAAATCCTTGACAGACAGAGCCAAGTAGACACAAAAGGTGTTTGACCAAGATGACCACTATGTACTACTTTGGAAATTGCAGACTATGGGGTTTTCACCTTCTTTATTAGCGCTGCTTAGATCGTCTTTCATTGGGAGACAACAATTTGTTGAATATTGCCATCTAAGATCTGAAGCATTTAGTCAGACTTCTGGGTTGCAACAAGGATCTAATCTTGGTCCAATTTTATTCTTACTGTTTATAAATGATATCGCCAACATTATTAATAGCGAGCACTTGATATTTGTTGATGATCTGAAGATATTTCGAGAAATAAGATCGATTGAAGACTGCAGATACAATCACTTGCAACTCAACATTAAGAAGTGTAAATCTGTGTCATATACGAGGAGCAACAACTATATAGATTTTACATGTTAAATAAGCGAAGATCCCCAACGAGTTCAAACTATTAAAGACTTGGAAGTAACTTTCGACAGTAAGCTTTCTTTTCTCGAGCATATGAACACAACAATTGCGAGTTCCTACCGGACTTATGGTTTAATCTGTAGAAACTGTCGTGATTTTAACAGCATCAGATGCCTAACACTGCTTTATTAGAGTCATATTAGATCAAAACTAGAATACGAATCCTTGGTGTGGTCTCCAATTTACCAAGTTCATATGAATATCATTGAATCAGTGCAAAGGCGGTTTTTAAAGTACATGCTGTTTAAAAGTGATGGATTTTATCATGAAAGGGACCTTGATTATTGTATTATGTTAGCTAGGCTAGACTTTCTTTCATTATGTAAAAGGCGTAATGTGTTAAGCGTAAAGTTTTTGTTTGGATTGTTAAATAACAATATTGACTGTCCGTGGCTGTTGAGTAAAATTAATTTTAATGTTCCTAGATTAGAAGCACGCTATGCATGTATGTTTAATTGTCCAAGAAGTAGAACAAACGTTTTAGTTAATTCACCTGTGTTTATGATGTGTAACAGTTATAACAAAATTGCTCATATATGTGACGCGCATTTTAGCTCATTTAAGGCAATAGCTGCAGTTATCAACAGCTATTATATTGTTTAATTTTTATATTGTTTGATTTTCGGGCATAATTGTAAATTTAATGTCTTCGTACCAGCAAAACAGATCCTCATATGTGTGCTACAATTGTTTCCGCTCAGATTGTTTCAAAACTACCTCAGGGGTTCTCAAGGGTCAAACTTAGGACCGTTATTATTTAATATTTACATTAATGATCTTTTAACATCTATTACATGCAAGGTCCTAGCATATGCCGATGACTTGAAAATATTTCATAATATCACCTCGACGTCCGACTGTGGTGTACTTCAAGAAAATCTAGCAATAGTCAACTACTGGTGTGCTGAAAACAATATCCAACTCAGTTTCAACAAATGTGCTGTAGCAAGCTACACTAGATGTAAATCACCTATCACTTATTCCTACAGTTTGGACCAGATTGATATCGGGCAAGGCATGTCAGAGATTTGGGAATACAGTTCGATACTCACCTCCAATTCACAGAACATATTGCAGCCGTATGTAATGCTGCCTCCCTGGATTACTGATACGAGCTTGTTGAAATTTTTCTGATATCACTGCTCTTAAAACTCTTTTTTATAGTATGGTACGTAGCAAGCTCCGATATGCTGCTGTAGTATGGTATCCGATATACACATATTACCAATGCCTTGAGTTAGAGAGTAATAGAGAGTAATCTTGAAGGAAAGAGACCTTTCCTTCAAGATTACCGGCACTTATCCTTCACATGGAGCGGATTACGATGGCTTGTTACGTATCGATAACATGGATTCTTTGACTCATAGGAGAGACGTCTCTAGCGCCAATTTCCTGATTAAACTAATCAATAATAAGATTGACTCTTCCTCTTTTTTCTTGGTCAGGTCGATTTTTTTTCTTCCTAGACCTGGCGCGCGACACTTTAACACATTCCTGATTCCCAAAGCGAAAACTAATGCTTTTGTAAAAGCACCATTAACACATATGGCTAGGAACGCTAATAAGCTTTTTGAGGATCCGTTCGCAATAATTCGCCACTAACTTTATTGTCAGGGCGCTCACATGTATAATTTTTTTTGTGTGTTATTTATGTATAAATATGGCTTAATGTAATTATTTTCTGTATATTATCCTGTAACTAGATTTTTTTAAATCTGTTATTATTATTAATTACTTTTCCTTTCTTGTTCTCATCTAATATATTTTAGGTTTATTTACTTTATTACATACATTTGTACAAATGTATTCGCATAGTGTATACTTAATTTATACATATCCTGTATTTGCATTTTACCTGTAGGAAATAAATAATAATAATAATTATTATTATTATTGTTATTATAAATTATTATAAATACAAAACTGTTTTTGCTTCTCCTGTAAAATCATAAAAATAGCGGATAACATGTTTAGCCATTACACTACTCAAACGATTTAATAATTTGTTTAATTGAGGAAACCAGATTTTCTTCATATATTCACATCAAATAGTTTCTCCGAATAAATTTCCTTGAACATAATAAATTTAATTGACTTGAACATATCGGTCTTAGAGTGTACTTAAGAAAATGCAATTCAATAAGTTATATAAGTGCCCACCTATCCTAGAACTTGTATAACACTTAGAATAGAAACAATAAGTCATTAAGAACCACTTAGTATTAATTGCCACTTGTAACTGTAATTCCTTTTTAATCGACATTCTAAATCCACATACAAGTTAATATTTAATAGTAAATATTATTACTCCAATTATAAGGCCTTAAAGCAAAAGTTGTTTGAATGTTGCTCTCAATCCAGTACTCTTGCTCTACAACCTAAACATAATGTATACAGAGTTAATAAAACGTCATGGATTTCTTTTTTTTGTTCGAAGCTAATGTCAGATTAAAGTTCAAAATTTTTTGAAACCTTGAACTTGAAGGCGATATTGTCAAGTTTATCTAGCTATTAGATTACTTATGTACTTGCATTTATTTACTTGATAGGTTGACAGAATTGACAAGACATACTCCATTTTAATTGATTGGTTGTTTTTTTTTGATATGCCATAAGATATTTCTCGCAGTTTCTGGGTAAAATTATTTAATGGAAAAGGATTATGCCAAGTATTATTATAAACTCTTTAAATCATTTCAATCCACCCATGTTAAACTGTTCTAATCCTTTCAAATTGAATTCAAAATCCGTTGATAAGATATAAATTGGATAGATTTATTTTTAGTGACATGTACATTAAAAGGATTACCATATTTATGACGTAATTTTGTTAAATCCAATTGGTGGGCAGAACTTTTTTTTTAAATGGCCAACTTGCTAAACTTGTTTGATGTTTATAATCCCAGGAATGCCTTGTTGAAATGCTCTTAAGAAAAAAATCAGTTTGATATACGTAAGACAGTGTTACTGATTAATCAAATCTCTTTATTGCAAAACTTGTGGAATAACTGAAGCAACAATTGTTGTTCTATTTTGTTTGTTGTTTGAATCATTGCAGAACTAGCAAAGGAATAATAAACACGCTGTTCGGATTACTCCTCCCGCACAACTATTAATTAATTCGGGACGACACGTGTTCCGGGAATACGTGGATTCCCATTATCAAGTCCGGCACCGAATGACTTGACAACTTGAGAATGGGAATCCACGTATTCCCGAAACACGTGTCGTCCCGAATTAATTAATACTTGTGCGGGAGGAGTAATCCGAACAGTGTGTTTATTGTGCTGCCCCACAGTCCTTGCTATCTTTACTAGCAAAGGAATACAATGAATGAAAGCAATTGTGCAACATATAAGCTAAAATATTTGCTATTGTTCTCGAATTTTATCTGATTATGTAGATTATTATTATACATACTCTTGGAGAAGGTTCAACGAGGATTTATAAAATTCTTTTATTTTAAAATCAACGGTGTCTATCCAGCTCAAGGTTTTAATCATGAGACTTTACCTAATACATTCCACTTATTAGAATCACTTGAACTTCGTCGAAATCGTAATGATATTAGCTTTGTTCCAACACGCAGTTCGCGTACGTGAACCAATCAGAAAACATATTTCGGTTCTCTAGAACTCCAATTTATTGTCCGATTGGTTTACGATCATGAACCATACGTCAATTGCGTGTTGGAACAAACCTATTAAAACATCCTGCACTTTCATTTAGATGCACCTAAATTGTTACATGAGATTACATTTGTTGTACAAGTAGAATTTAAAAAAAAAACGTTTTACTTGAAAACCCCAATAACTAATATTTTGTTGCGGTTCCCCTATACAGATATGGAATTTTTTAATATTCAGAATGCCCGTTTCAATGTAATATTGCTAAAACGCTGCCAAATCCGACCAATAGAGAGGTGAGAGTCTCTCAGAAAGTGTAGAGTGTTGATATATCACGATGGTAACTCGGGCAGTTTTTTAAATATATGCGTTTCACCCAGTAGAAGAAAAGAAAATTAAGATAGCTCTTTCCGTTCTCGTGATATTCGCGATTTTCCGTGGCGACCCTAAAATTGTACCTGGGGCACGTCTATCCGGTACCATCGGAAGCGCCTTTCGATGAAGAATCGACTGGTGAAACGCGCGTTCTACTAGCTCTAACAGTTTCTGTGATATTGGCAAAAATATGAAAAAAACGCTTAATTATGGTAAATCTTCCATATTTTTGAACACTAAAATCGCTTTTTTTCAAGGATAAGATAAAGATAACCGCGACATATTATTTACCAAAATAAGCATCTTTCCACAGCGCATCGACTGGTGGAAACCATTCCGACAGCTCTAACCGTTTCCGATACATTGGCCAAATTTGTGAAAAAAAAATAGTTAATTTTCCAAGTTTTTACATTAAATCGCATTTTCCCCGCCAAAAGTAAAGATAATCCCCATGTACTCGTATTATATACCAAGATAGGCGTCTTTACACGACGAATCGAATGGCGCAACTTTCGCCAATCCATCTCTTTGTCTTTTAATAATTTTAGTAACACAATAGACATCAACTCTCACTTTTGCTTGATAAATGTGGAACAGTCAGTATCACTTAAATTATTATTTCATTAATGTTTTAATTATTGAATGTCCTGATATTAGACATTCAATTGTTGCACATTGTGCTGAAATTAGATGCCTGTCTGTTGGGTAATCAAGAATTATTATTTTTAGCAAATATTTGTTTGTATATTTTGCCAATTACTTTTTTTCCATCACTGATAATTTTCTTACTATCAGTGCCCAAAATACAGATATCATCCGCATGTACATAGGCACATCTCGCTATCTATCCATCACATGGACGAATCGCCATTCATGAAATTTATGAACAACAAGAGACCCAATACGAAACCTTGTGGGACACCACACCTAATGTTCGTCTCTTTCGATAGGGTATCCTTCATTTAATTTTTGATTTAGCTTCTTTCGTCTAGGTATGAATTGAATAGATCTAGGGTGTTTTTTCTGAAGCCACAATATGCTAAATTGTCCAGTAATAGTTCTCGTTCTTAAATATTTATATTGAATCAAACGCCCTGGATAGATCCGCATATTCATTGCCACTACTCGGCAGGTCGTCCTACGCTTGGTACATGTACACTACTGCTTCTAAAATGTCACTGGCCGTTAAACTTCCAGGTATTCAAGTAATATAATTTTTTCTATACGGCGTATAGGTCTAGGGCTAACAAAATACTAATATTAGGAACTTTCTTGAAGTGCTCTACGGACTACATTCCTTCATTTTCATCTATTTCCTACCATCTCCTTCCAATTTCCTATTTTAATTTTTTTAGACCTTCTTCCACTTTATTCATCCTTCTCTCTCTTGATCGCCCCTTTCTTCTTTTCCCTGTTGGTTTTCTGGGTAAGGCCTAACTTTGGTAACCTTTCTCTGCTTAGTCTTTCTACATGCCTAAGCCATCTTATTCTTTGGGCTTTGGCAAACGCCACGCTATTGGGGCTTTCATATGCTTCTTCTACTTCTAGATCTGCGCGTCTTCTCCATCCTTCCTTGGTTCTTACTACCCCATATATAGCACGCAGGCATTTTCTTTTCCCATCTTTTTATCTGCTCCTCTTCGAACTTATTCAGAGCCCACGTCTCATAGGCATATGTGGCGGTAGGTCTTATGACTGTTTTGTAGATCCTTTCCTTTGTTTTTTTTTTGACATATTTTGATATCATGAGACTCTTCAAGCTTCCGTATTTGCGGTTTCCTTTTGCAATTCTTGCCTGGATTTCTTGTTCTTCACGCCCATTTTCTTCAATAGTAACTCCCAAGTAAACAAATTTACTTACTCTCTGGAAAACATATTTTTTTGTTGTTTTTTGCGCTCACCACCAAGTTATCTTCTCCTTCCATGGGTTTTTCTGTTTTTCCCATAACGATATATTTCGTTTTATTTTGATTTAGTTACAGATCAAGTTTCTTTGCCTCCTGTTCTAGTCTGTTTGTAATTTTCCTTAGTTCATTTTTCGATTGTGATTATTCAGGTATTTAAGTTACTTGTCATTTAAAAATGGTATACTTTCTGAGTTGTGAGTAATGGATGCTGTGGCCTGCTCAACGATTTTTGCAAAGTCTACATTATACCTCACTTTCTAGATTTGACCGAGAAGTAGCCATGCTGTATATTTTAACTTCTTAAGAAACCTCTGGAAAAAATAAATTTCTACTTATGTATATAACTGTAAAACAATGCAATAACAAACTTCAAACTTACTCGTTTAATAGCCGTTCATTTATTCACAGTTATCTACTGTTTATGTTATAAATTACAACTTGAGATATATAATTCTTCTGTCAGCATATTCACTAACACACCAACATACGAGAATAAGTAGGCATACATAAATAACAGGCCGTACCTTCTATGTAAATGAACGTATCGATCATGTATTTAAGTACAAAAGTACTTACGGCCTTTCTAATTTGCAACTCCCATCGCGCAGAACGGAAGTTACTTGGGATAGTTACCCAAGTAATTCATCTTGACCGTGCGTCGTAAAATGCGACACGGGTGGTATTAATGTCTTTCGTCGCAGTATCGAAAGGGACCTGTTACTTTTGTGTCAGCGTTGCGGAATTTACGGCGACTGAGGCGAACATAATGCGTGTCACCGATGGTGGGTCGCATCCAACTTCCTGTTTATCCGGTGACCGCTCCTATTGCATTACGTAAATATATGTTTAAATATATACATACTTTGACCTCTTGGAACTTGCATACATCGCTTGTATGTGAAATTTTCCTGTTCGATTAGCTACATATGAAGTGGTGTGGTGTACACGAGGCTTGCTGTTTTACAACTGGCCATTATGGTTCGGAATTTGTGCCGGGAATACAGCAGATTTGTACTATACATGTGTAATGTGTGTTTTAATTATGAAAGTATTTTACTAAATTTGTTTACTTGTAATAGGGATAGAAGAAAATCTGTTACCGGAGAAGTAACATAGATGCTAATCCTGAAAAATTAATGTTAAAACATCAAGAATATTTAGTTATTTAATTAATAAGTTGACTAACTGTTTAGTGGAGCCTTCTGAACACAATAAACTATGGCAACTGTGCGCGCAAACTATCTATCAGGTAACTAAATAAGTTCGTGCGGTTTTTGTATAGAGTGCCAAGAATATTTTTTAAGTTCTTGATCGATATCACTTCTTTGTTATCTGTCATCTACTTTAATACGAATCCTTCTTTTATCGGCTACATACAGTTGCTCACGAAAGTATCCGGCTACCATGCAGCTTATCGAAAGGGACAGAATATTTCTAAATTATAAGGTAAAAAGAAACAACTAATGTACATATTACATTCATTTATTAATACGTTTTAAGTCTAACAAAGTTTCAAATTTAAAATAATAAAAACTGCAGTAACAAAAAATATAACATAAAATACGCATTATAGCAAGCACACACAGAAGTATCCGACCAGTAGGGGATTCCCACAATAAAACACCCGGGGAATCACTTGACTCGGCGTGGAGACACACAGTTTCATTAGTCATTCGATTTACGTTACTGGTGTAGGTTCTGTTACCGTTTGTAAGTCTATTACGGGAATATTATGCCGCAAATTCGGGAAAGAAGTCTGGCAGAGAGAGTTCTTTAAGTGAACAAGGATATTCACAAAGAAAAATCGCCAGAGATACCGGAACTCTACGCGGTACTATACACGATATCATGCATAAGTTTGCTGTTCACAATAGCTTAACTAATAGGCCGCGCACTGGACGTTTTGCAAACTATTAAGAAAAACCCATTTTTGAGCAACCGAGAAGTTTGTGCAGACATGCGAACAGCCACAGAAAAATCACCCAGTGCGGAAACTATTCGTGGAGTGATTCAAGCAGTGGATATAATGGAAGCTAGGAAAAAGCCCTTGGTTAGTGAAATTAATAAAAAGAAGGTTGGAGTATGCTACCACTTACGTGAATAAGTTAGACAAATTTTGGAATTAGATAATTTGGACCGACGAGGCAAAATTTTAATTGTTTGAAACTTCCAGACGAAAATTTGTGTGGCGAGCACGAAGTACAGCGTTTAGTCGCGAAAATCTACAACTAACTGTGAAATACGGAAATGGTTCAATTATGGTTTATTGATGGCAAAATGGATCGCATTCATTACATTAATATAATGAAAAGAAATTTAAAAGCCAGTGCAGAAAAATTAGCGGTAGGAGATAACTTCATCTTTCAACAGGACAATGATCCGAATCACTGCGCTCAAAAAACTGATTAATGGCTCCTATATAATGCCAGACATCAACTAAAAACTCCTCCTTAGTCGCCTAAATTCAACCCGATCGAACATTTGTGGGCAATATTAAAAACTTGTCTTAGCAAAAACAGATTTCTAATAAAGAAATGCTAAAACAACACCTGTTGGAAGAATGGAAGGATCAATGCCCAACAGGATGGGAGCCATTATAAACTCCAGGGGTTATCCCACTAAATATTAATTTCCTATCTCAAAAGTTTTTGTTCTTTATAGTTAGTGGTCGGATACTTCTGTGTGCTTGGTAGAATGCGTATTTTATGTTATATTTTTTGTTACTGGGGTTTTTATTATTTTCAATTTAAAACTTTGTTAGACTTAAAGAGTATTAATAAATGAATGTAATATGCATATTGGTTGTTTCTTATTACCTTATAATTTTGAAATATTCGATAAACTTCATGGGGGCCGGATACTTTCGTGAGCAACTGAACACATTTTGTGTTTTTTTTTGTTTAATTCCTAGTTTTAAATAATTGAAAATGACAACGAATAAAACTTCATAGGCTAGGAAAGAGGTGGAAGTTAAGCAAATGGGTCCCCCGAGTGAATTGTCAAATGATAACAAATTAAGTGGTCTTACCATTTGCTCGGCAAACATTTCACGCAACGGTAATGAACCGATTCTTGATCCATTGTAAATCTTCGATATTGTACTCAAATTCTAAGTGTTTCGTATCATTAGTTATCGCCTACTGATCAATAGGTATCAATAGGTATCAATAGGTAGCACACAATCCCAAAGCTTCCTTGCACGCAAAGAAAATTTTATTGTGTGTTTGGCGAACAACAAAAGGAATTGTCCATTATGAGTTTTTGGAAAAGGATCAAACCATCACTGCTAGCTTTTATTTTAAAGAGCTTCAGGGAGTACAAGCAGCACTCGCCCAAAAACAGCCTTCTTTGATCAATCGAAAGAAAGTGGTATTCGTACAGGATAACGCCAGGCCGCATAACGCAAGAGTGACCTGGGAGAAGAATTCTGAACTTGACTGGGAAACGTTACCACATCCTTCATATTCTCCTGACATTTCACCAAGTGATTACCACCTTTTTCTTATCTCTTGACAACTGTATTAGGGATAGACAGTTGAAAAGAACTCGTGTTGATGTAATAACTGCAGTCCGTCGATTTTTTGATTCAAAATCTCTAGAGTTCTATAATATCGCCATACAAAAATTGGTGTCGCGTTGGCAAAAGGTCATTGAGTGCGATGGTAATTACTGCGATGAATAATAAATATTTGTATTTTACCATCAAAACCAGCACGAACTTATTTGGTTTCCCGATACATACATCGTAACAACCATTGTGACTTGCTTCATGGTATGAACATTTTGTCGGAAATTTGGTATTTTTAAAGCTACATTAATAGCTCTCTTTTCAATGAGAAATATTCTGCTAATTTTGAAGACATTAAAACTGGCTCCTGAATCTTTTTATGTATGATGATTTCATAGTTTAAAAGTAAGAATTAAAATATGTCAAAATTCGTCATTTGTGTACATTAGTAAATACAAGACTTTCAGATTCTATTTAAGTAAATGTTAATGCATTTTGCGCCAATATTAAAACTGAGTCACTTGAAACCCTGATCCAGTATTTTAGATATTTATCCTGATTAACAATGAAATATTTGTGCCTACCATTAGATGCATATACACGCATCATAATGGAGCTCCCGATCAAACCTAAATTATCTTCACTTGTGTCCAAAACAATGTCAGTACATAGTTCCTTTCTAACAGATGATTCTTATCAATACACAATGCACATCTATAACCAATAACAATTCATGGATTTTGACCAGAATAGCCAACTATAACAAAAAGAGTTTGTGAATAAAGATTACAGTTTCATAATCCGTGTTCCATTAAAAAATAATCATTTAAATTAAAAAAATGTTATGGTAACTTTCAGATTTTTAAATTTACCGCCACGAATGTGTGGTGGCGACACTGAGAAAGCGTGAACACGAGGGAAAGAGAAGAAGTGAGGTTAGATTATGTAGAGATTATGTTATGTTATGGTGCCCGTGGACGTTTATGTCTTTTATTGTAACACAAATAATGTATAGTAATATTTAATACAAAATAAAGATTTAAGAAGCAATAACAAAAAGAAAGAACAATTACATATATGCTTATTAAGAGAGAAAAATGTTTTATTTACGTCCCTAATTGTTGCTTTAGCAACTCTTTGTACCCATAAGTAACCATTAGTAATACTGTCATCTTTCTCCTTTGAAAACATGATGTATCTTTATGGTATTGAAACTAATAAATAGTTTAACACTTTTGTACCTTATGATCATATAGCTTTTGGGATCCCGGACGTAAAAAGGTACAGAAAGTTTTTATTATTTACTTCCTCTGACTGTTTATGAAACCTAGTATAGTCATTTGTTACACTACTTTTATGCCGTGTAACATAGACTATTTGTAATGCCTTTTTATTGTTAGAGAAAGTAATAATAACAGCAAAATTGCAAATTTGTACATATTTAGAAATGTGGAAGTTTGGATAATTTATTTCTGTGAGCTTGTTATTAAGAACGTATTTCTCGACAATATTTATTTGGGTCATGTATGACTCACACGGAATGCAAGCGCGATAAATTTTACCTGAACTCACAAAAGCTATTTAGAATGCTTTTTCTTCCTATCCATTGTTAAAACGCATTCCGCACATAGTTACAGCTTGTAAACGTCAGAATTAACTTTCGCAGAAAATAATGGTGTTTGAGATAGTTATTGTGAATACCTATGTATATCTATGATATTCTTTTGACATTCAGGCAATTGCATCTAGTAAAAATAATAGCAATAATATATTTGTATTTCCGCTGAACATACATATTATACAATTCTAATTCCAAGAATATAAATATAAATTCAAATACATATCGAAACTTCTGGAAATTGTTACCCTGAATAATAATGGCAAAATACTAACGCTTTCGGTCACAGACAAGTCCTGACAGGTTTTACCAACAACGTTAGGATGCTAATCAATCATTATATTGAAAAATTACAATGTAATATGGATAAAAATTAATAGAATAAAGAAATTGGCATGTGCAGTAACTTTATAACCAACACATCATGTATGAACGGCATGAGCCATATTCAAAATGGTCCTTAGAGTAGGTATTGTAAATGTTAAAGGGCTTCTAGGAGTTGTAAAACCCAGAGATTAACTTTAGACTGGGAAAATTTGAAACCAAACTTATTGTTTGTAAACTACACTACTAAGCTAACACTCTTTCTACCATCAAGATGACAAGAAGTCCACACCAAGTTGTTCCAACAATGGCAGAAAGCTTACATTTCTTTTCAAGTAAATGTCGTTCATCCCGTACACTTGAATTGAAGACACAATTTGAACTCGGCGACATCTATGTAGATGATGCAAATTGGGTATCAACAAATAACTGAAGATTGTTAGAACAAATTCGTATTTGTAGTACGATGATATAAATGCTAGTATCTCAGGAGGCAACGAGTTTTTTAACAATAAAACCAGGAGAGTTAAATGCAGATCTGGTAGTATTTAGTGCGTTGTTAAAATTCAATCTGGAATCGAAAATCGCATCAGTATTCGTCATGATATCCTTCCTTTTATTGTTAACGCTGTTACTATTATGGTATATGGATGTCTCCAAGTTGTATTGTATAAAGATTGCATTACTCAAATTCTTATATGATCAATTATATTGATAGATGTAAAAATCGTTGATGGGCCCAGGTTAGAACCGTGGAGTACTCCCGATGTTGAATTATAGAGGCAGTCATTGTACATAACGTACACTGAGGTAAATAAATGCATTTTTCTAACCAAAATGCCAAATTAGTCAACTTTATTGTTTTGTTAAAATATATTTGTTAAACCAAAAGACATAGACATGTAAATGCAATGTTAAATGCATTTTAATTTCAGTTTAAGCAATTTGAACGATTAATATAACATTATAGCTTAGTTAAATTATAGGTACCTCTTATTCATTATAACTTCTTAAATTGGTTAGATCGAGAAACCTATAGATTTGTTTCAATACCTTCCGCTGTTTATACCAACAAAGATGTTTGGTCATTTTACAAAATGAAATTATTACCTGGATATTCATTTAGGTTAATTTTTGACAGAACATCTCTAAAGGAATTATATTTGGATTATATTATTGGCCTGGTATTACAAAATGCCAAAGTCCGATAATGGCCAAGAGACTTACTTCGGCTGATTCTCTTTTACGGAAACCGTTAGTAAAAAATCTATTTATCTATTTATTCGCATTGAAGATCCAGGGTATACACTAACCTCGCAAATCTTCATGATTAAATTGCCATCTGGTAGTAAATTATAAATAAATGCATTACGAAATACTTACCCAATATATTATAAATTACACCAACAACAAGATATTATTTATTTCTATGTCTAAGTGTAACAAACTCCTAGAGATACTATAAAAAGTAGCAAATATGTTAAATAATATCATTCTACAAACTGCTACATACATTAGTTAAGTTTTTTGGTTGAATAAATCATTTTTATTTTTAACGTTACCTAATTATTACTTCCCTCAACCATCACAGTGTTAGATCAATCAAATTGTTAGATCAATGGTAGGTGGTGCTTAATTTAACTACGAAATTTGTTACACTAGCAAAAATATGTCATTTTGATTTCCATTTCACATTTTTATTTCAAAGATATAGAATATTTGTTATTCTAAACAAACTATAATAAAACTTTTGAAAATACTATTTGAATATACTTCCGCCGTACTTCTACTTGGCGGAAGTACCCTAATTCTTTTTTTTTTACTTTTTGTGTCCAATCTTTCGTGTTTTTTGCTTGTCATACTTTTTAACATTCTGTTTTTTTTTTGTTTGGTAAGGTCATTATACAGTTTCTGCTTCATTGATAATTCGACATTAGGTGCAGCTGTGGAAGTATCAATATTTTCGTTGTCTGACTTTGAATTGGAATCCAAATCAGAATCATTTAAGTGACTCTGACTACTATCAACAACCATTGAAAGTATTTAAACAATAGCTTTGATTATTCTTGCTTTACTGTTTATATTAAAAATGTCATAATTTTCTTGATCCGACAAAACCAAATTAGGGTCTGTCCAATAGTGTTATATGTCTGAATTCAAAGTCCTTCTCTTCTTTATGCTATATATCAATGCTGACTTATTTTTTTTAATGTCTATGACTCATTTCATTTTTTTTGTTGCTTTTTTTGGTGAGAGTTTTTTCAATCCTTCTCTTTCTGACTAACTCGGTGGAATAGGGGTTATACGTTCCTAATCAAAAAATTTTGTCAGTTTCTTTTCTATATTCTCTATTCTAGGTCATCACAGCGGCTCTCAATTTCAACAAAGTTTAAATTAAAATTAATTATTTTGTACATGAATATTTCTGGTATGGATTTTTCATTTACCGAATTACCGGAAATTTTTTGTAATTTTCCGGTAAGTTTACCGAACGTTTTTTTGTCAATTTACCGGTAAACCGGTATACAATCCTTATTTCAGACAATATCGGACGGAGGAAGCCATTTATTTTAGTCGGATTCTGATCATCCATGTGATCTACTAGGGCACATATGCTATTCGTGGGCTGATCTGCTAATGAATAATGAGTTTATTAAGATATACTAGAATCGTGTGATTCATCGCATCTAAATACTCAATACAAGAAATATTCCGGTTCTATCAACACAAACTTTTACTCCCTCGGATATTGCACTTTTATTTAATTAAAGTAAGCCCCAATATACAGGAAGTAGTAGCAGTTTTGGAAAAATCTGCCGTCAAAGCATTTTTAATTGCTCATGACTATGATGGAAGTTATTGTATAGGTTTTAGTCATTTAATGAATCATTTGTTTTTCAAATTTAATTATTGATTACATGCGTGCACGTAAAATAACGTTGCAAGCATTATAGGTACGCATTGAATATGCAACATATCGTGGTCAGGCGTTCACACCGGCCATATTTGTTTGAGTACATGAAATATTAGATGACCGCAAAATGAATAAGCCATAAATTCTCGGATACACACATGTATGTTACATATATAAACGCTATTGCACCACTAATAAATATCTATCATATTACATTGTCCACGAATGAATAACGATACTATCAATAGATGTGTAAACAATTAAAGTGTACAGCTGAATTTACGGGCTAGTTATATTGTACATGCATAAAGTCAAACGATGGACAATAATAACAATAAAAATAACAATAATAATTGCAATAAACGGCAATAAACAATTTGTGGACGCCGAATTCATCTATATAGCATTGTCAATTTAACGAATCAAGATACATTAACCCAATCGAATCCGTTTCTTGTGAGTGTCGCTTCCATTTAACCTTTGTTATTGTCACATCTATGACGTATCTTTTCACTAATTGATGGTGTGTTTGGGGCTAATCTGATGTGAGATCTTTCTGTTTTGTGATGTGTATTATTTGTGGTTTATACACTTTCTAAGTTTATGGAATATGAAAATGCCTCACCTGTAATAAGGTCGTACGTTCATATTTATTAAGTAGCAGGAATTAGAAAGAAGGAAATTAAATGACTCTATTATTTGAGCTTTTGCTCTATCCGTTTCTTCAACAAACAGTAGAAGAACTGGTTAGCTACTGACGATGTAACTGACGAAAGGATTTTATATTTTGACTTAAAAAAATCCTTCAATATTAGTTAATCCGTAATTGGTTGTAAGTTCATTGGTTTTTAAATATGACCGCAAAACATTCAAAGAATTTTCAACCAACTCGCTTGAGGGTGGTTGCTGCAAATCATCCACCTTCATATCATTTTCGCTGTCATCTATATTTTCGAGTTGCACACATTCGAATTCGGATCAAGTTTGATAAATTTTGACCTATGTTGGATATTTTTAGAATGAGCCGGACAATTGTCAATGAAAAGAATAATCTTTCTTTCCATCTGCCCACACGGATTGTCTAATTTTATCAGCTATTTTTCAAAAAGTGATCCTGCTATTCACGCCTTCGAATTTGCTTTATTAGCGAGGGGTAACCACTTAACCTTTGACAGGAACGAGGTTGATTGCTTTTACCTATCAAAAGCAATTTCAGTTTTTGTGATCCATCCATGTTTGCGCCAAGCATCAATGTAATTCTATGTTTACTGTGCATTCCGTCATGGCGCTTCTGGTTTGTAAAAATTAAGGTGTTATCTGGGAGACATTAAAAAACTAGTCCTGTCTCATGCGAATTAAATACATCCCGTGCATAATATTCTTCCAACAAGTGGGGTAAAACATCACCTTTCAGTTAGTACAATCCACTGCACTCACATCATTGCTTTCTCCACATGCCTTTTTATAACCGATTCCACATCTTAAATGCATACACATGTTAAGTCAATTTTAAAACCGAATTTTCACACTTTTGGTTAAGAATCTACTATCGACGCCAAAAGTTTTGACACAAATTTAAACAGCGAAACACTGGAACACTGAAGATAATATATCCATTCATGTCAAACTCGAGTCAAGACATTTGGCTTACTCTTCGGAAATTACTAACAAAATATCATCGTAAAAATAGGAATAAAAACACGCATAATTCTGGCTTTCCCCAAACATTCGATTTATGGACCATGACACCAAATATTCTGTTTGGGTAATCGAGATATGCGAGTAATAGAAGTTCGACTGCATTTCGACTTTCGATTATGACCGGTGTCGCATGCCCCAGTTAATTATACGTATATGATAATCTATAGAAAAATAATTTTGTCTATCATCATAATTTTAAAAACGAACTTTGTGCGTTTGATTACGCCTTAAGTTATTAAATAAACCGTGGTATTCGCCGAAATGCTTCCCTTTTCTATTCAGAATACACTCCAGCCTTCTTTTCAGTTTTATCTAAATACCACTTTTTAAAGCGCTATCTTACATGACACTTCGTTCATCTGAATTTGAAGTAGATGAAAGATCCATACTTTTTTTTACTAAAAAGTGCAAGTAGAATAGCTATGTTGGTTCTGGCGCAAAATCCAGATTTAACACAGGGGTCTAAATTGACTTTTTCGCCATCTTGGTTTTCATGAAGAGTGGGAGAAATAGCGGAGCCCGAGCACATCTCAACCGTTCAACTGCAACGGGTAGCCGTTCAATTATAACAGATAACCGTTTAATTGTAACGGGTAGTCGTTCTATTGGAGCAGCCACCCGTTGCAATTGAACGGTTATCTGTTATAATAGAACGGCTACCCGTCACAATTAAACGGTTATCTGTTATAATAGAACAGCTACCCGTTACAATTAAACGGTTATCTGTTATAATAGAACGCCTAGCCGATATATTGGAACAGCCGCCCGTTGCAATAGAACGATTATCGGTTATAATTGAACAGCTACCCCATCTCTCCCCCACTCTTCATGAAAAGCCGTTGCAGTTGAACGGTTGAGATGTGCTCGGACTCCCCTATCTCCCTCACTCTTCACGAAAACCAAGATGGCGGAAAAGTAAAGTTAGACCCCTGTGTTAAATCTTATGGGATTTTGCGCCAGAACCAACATAGCTATTCTACTAGTGTATACAACAGTCAAACGAGCGACGTACTATGCGATGTGCCAGGCGAGGAACGAGGCCCCATTGTGACTACTGTGTGCCATGTTCCAGGCCTGGCCAGGTGCGAGGCGAGGATACCATGCTGTACCGGGCGCCGGGCGAGGCGTTGCTGTGGACGTACTCTTATTGTCAACTCTCTCTCTTCAAATGCATTTGTATCTGTAAGTTTTTCATGAAAGCTGCCAAAAGAAAAAATGATTTTGAACTGGTGTTAGAGTAATTTAATCTTATTAAAAAACAGTGCGGTTTCTTTCTCGGACTGTTTTATTTCAAAACCGTGTATCAAGATAGTTGGGTGTAGTTTAATTGAAATATAATTGTTGAAATGATTATTTTGAAATTAAAACCTTCCAAAGAAAAATTTCAACCAGTGCTTTTACAAATATTGTTAAGGTTTTAATAAAGATTTGCCGGTGCCAAAACGAGAACAAAAGAAGCTGTGGTAATCACACGACACCTAAACGTCACGCAAAATTAGCAGCGAGCACAATTTATTCTCGCGTTATTTGCATAGCGACGAGACGAGGGATCGCGACAGAGATACAATTTATTTACGGTCGATCCCGACATCGTACTTCACTTCACAGGTATACGAACGCACACCTTAACGGTAAAAGTTCCGATATCGATTACACGGAATGCCGATAAACTCGGGGAAAAAATGTTCTTCACCGCGTCCGTTGTTGGGTGGAGTGCCGCAAATAGACAGACAACAACCTTTCCGAGTACTCCGAACTAAGCTTTCACCTTTATTTAACTTGTAAAGATAGCCTGTGCAAACGTCGACGCTTTTCCAGTGTGTGTGTTTTTTTGCGCCCGTTTGTTCGTCCCACTCGTCGCGATAATCGGCAAGTTCACCCGTCACGGGTTCTCGAAAACGCGCTAATCACACGCACATGTGCGCACCGGGAGACAACACCGATCAATTAGCGGGGATGTGTCACTCGCCCTAAGGTTAAACATCCACAGCGGTGTGACGTGAAATGGATGCGTTGACTCCGACATTAAATACAAAACACTGTACTCTGTAGTAGAGATGGGCAATGTAGTTCGTTTTGCGGACTAGATCATTATCGGTCCGTCTTATGAAAAGATTATTAATTAGTGTAGCTGATAATTTGTGACCATTTATATGTTAAACTATTGATCGTAACTCCATTGACATCCCAACAAGCACCAAAGTAACTGATACCGAAACTGGAACCTATTTGAAGTAGCTTAGACGTAATCGCGACTATAAATATTACTTTCTTGTATAAATTACTTTAATTACCAAATTTAAAGTCTC
>JARFOC010000194.1:78923-97427 GCA_031763485.1 Osmoderma eremita | reverse complement strand
CATGACCTCCGCCGTGCTTTACTGTCGCGCGTAAATTCTTTTGTAACAGCTCTTCGTTGGGTTTCCTCCATACATAATTTTTGCCATCCGATCCGAAAAGGTTAAATTTCGATTCGTCGGTAAAAAGTACCCGACTCCAGAAAGAAAAATCCTTCCCTAAATAATCTCGTACAAATGTCATACGCTTCATTCCATTCTGTTTGCTGATGTACGGTTTCTTTCGGGCAACCCGACCGTTGAAATCATGTTTTCTTGAGATCTTTCGGATGGTCTCAGGATTTGCTTTTTTCCCAAAGTACTTCTCCACTTCTGTAGCTAATTGTGGAGGGTTTAATTTAGGGTCTTTTTTGATTTTTCTTATAATCCAATGCTCGTCAGCTTCAGTAAATAGTTTTCTAGAACTCGTTCGCGGTTTGTTGGCTATTATATTAGATTTCTTATATCGATTTATAATATCATTAACAGTAGAATGGCTTTTGTCAACGATCTTTCCTATCTACCGAACAGATTTACCATCTCTAGGATGCATTATCACTAACTTTCTTATTTCTGCAGAGGTTTGACCACGCTGACGTCCCATTCTTCCAAAGTTTGTAATAATACTACTTTAAAACAAATATACGGATATCTTACGGATGTGTTTTATTGTCGACTTGCTAAGACAAATCAATCTATAGCGAAAATGATGATTCAATTTACGTTGATGTGGAATTTGCACAATTTTTTCTGAATATAAAATATTTTATAACAAGAGAATAAATTTGTAGATTTCCTTTTGAAGATTGATATTATATGCAGTGAAATGTGTATTTCTTTCATTTAAAATATATCAATTAACATTCAAATCTTGTAGTAGAATTATGTGCGCTATGCTGTCCGACTTTGATGTTGAGCCACTGTATGTATAATTCAGAATTACAATTTAATACAAAACCGTTTAATGTTCCTTCAGAAGTAAATAAAAATGGAATGGCAAAATTTGGCGGAATTCAGATTATCACTGATACAGTGGCATATGCTCTTCTACTCAACCAAAAACCTTAACTAACGAACTCTAATAGTATAAGTACAGAGAAAATATGTGATAGATATATACGGAACAAACACCTTCATCACGTTATGTGGTAATATGTCCCTGCTGCATCGCAAACAGCAACTGACAATTTTTTTTTAACAAAAATGAAGGGAGAGGATTTTATTCTAAAAGAAATTGAGTTGTACACAAGGGTTATTTGATACGAGAAGCACTTCTTAAATTGTTCTAATCTGTGTAGCGGTGGAGTTAGAGTACCTTTAAGTCGTATGTTTAAATTATGTACGTTCTCTCTAAACGTAACCCTGTTGTAGAGGTATGGTGGTTTGCCAGTGACAATATTGCTGTGGTACAGACATGCTGCCTGCAACAACCTACGACTCCTTATGTTCAACCACCCGATGTCAGACAACTTGTGCGGAATATGTTCCCTTCGTCGAATCCCAAAAATCAACCTAAGAAGAATTGTTGTTATAATCGCAAAAGTTCAAATTCGACAAAACCAACGACTCGCAAAGGAGTTTTTTCGATTTCAAATTCAGAAATGGTATATACCTTCCTGATGCCGGCATTAATATGTCTGCTAAAATTTAAGTCATGATCTATCATCACACAATCATTATCCAATCTTGACCTCCTAGGTCCGAATAAAATCAAATCAGTTTTTTTTGGGATTCAAACGAAGGGAATGCTTCACATAAATATTCCACAACTCCAATGTCAGTGTTGAGTTTCAAACAGGCATCAACCAGCCTATCACGTGCAAAGGACAAGTACAACTGCATGTCGTCCGCATAGAAGTGATGATTAGAGTATGTTATGTATTTTGTAAAAGAGGCAGTGTAGATGGAGTAGATTAGAGGCCCCAACACTGAACCCTGAGCGACGCCTGAGTTGACAGCAATGAAAGACGGTGTTTGATTATCGATAATGACACACTGTTCCTTCCCTTTCAGATAGCTGTATAGCAAATCCACAAATTTACAGTCCAAGCCAATGTGGTATAAAATTGCGCCGGCATTAACCCATAATTTAGGGTGTGAAAAGCCTTCCTGAAATCCACACATTAGCGTCTATCATTACTGTAAACAATATCATCAACTATATTTAATAAGGCTGTGCAGCAACCAGCAACGATTGCGTATCTGGAAGGATTTCATACTCTTGTACGTATTGCTTTAGTTGTGCTATTATTATATACCTACGATACATTAAAAATATTCTTATTTTCTTTCGTACATACACTTCAAAATTAAATATGCTTCTACTATGGATGCTGGGAAATACACTTTGAAATATTGGCGTTTCCTATGATGACCATGTTTGTTCAAACATAGTTTCTTCTTCCAATTTAAAGAATGTTTCTTTCTTCACATGAAACCATATTTTGTTCATTAGAAAATTTTCGAAGAAATTGCGTTTGAAGTTTCTTTATCCTTAACAACAATAGTTGCTCAATATGTTTTGATTCAATAGTGAGGGATAGGTGATACATTTTAATGAAGCACCTGAAAATGTGCACGATGAAATACGGCGTGGGTACCAGTCATTGGTCCTTACAGATGATTTCGTTCGTTAGGCTGGAGAAAATAGAAGATTTACGACTTCATAGCTCGTAATGTACCTTCCTCAAATTTCGCGTCCACTGCTTCATTCAATTCTGTCTGAAAAATTAAACTTTCGAAAACTGTGTGCTCCTTAGATACCCAAAAATCTTACGGAGCAGCAGAAAGACGTTATGCAAGTTAACTTGATTTTTTGACTCGCTGCAACGAGTATGGTGATTACCTCTGAGTATCAATGACAACCCATGGGTGTGGAAGCACACTTCTTTTGTGAGCAAAGACCAAACCTTAACATTAACCCCTGAAAAAAAACATATGCACAGTTTTTTGGGACAGGCAAGGTGTTTTATTAGTGGATTTTATACCACGAGGGAAGGCAATTAATGCTAATTCTGATTGTGAGACGACTGCGTCGTGCTATTCGTAATCATAGACGAGGCATGCTCAGTCGTGGGATTTAGTTGACCTGCTCTCGAAACATATGTAGTGTGGCATTCCTGATACTGTATACTTGTTAACTATGCAGGACTTTGGGTGGGACGAAATTGATCGCTTCCCTTATAGTTCAGACTTTGCACCTAGCAATTTTCATCTGTTTTTGGCACCTCACATCTTTCCTTTCTGGGCAGCAACTAATATGACGACTGTTGCAACATGGTTCTAGGAAGAGGGGATACAAGCAATGGTGGCACACTATGACAAATGCCTAAACTTAATGATGTAATAATTTTTTTATAACATCTTCGGAACTTTCTGGACATACCTCGTACAATAGATATCATCCGCGTTCGCAATTTCGTAAATTATAATCCCCACGACGCAAAACTAAAGCACGTTTAAAACACCAGTATTGAAAGTTCTGACCACTGACTATAATATATGCGAATGCCGTCAATATTCATTCACGTAGGCTTCGAATACATATGTACTTGTGTGTGAATGAAGCAGTAAAGCGGAAACGCCTTGCAGTATATAATTTATGGCATGCGTATGTAAATCAGTTTCAACGACCTATCTTTAACGTACATTCGTAGAAATATAATGCATAACGATGGACTCGTTAAATGGTAGCCGATAATTAATAATAATTGAACTGTCGTCTCCGGACGACAATCGATGATTGTGCTATAGTTGAGATTTATATGGACGGACTATTAAAAGTATCACATCCGCGCATTTATAAATAATAACTGAAGCATGGCCGTGATTAACTGCTGAAACGGAGCTTCCTAAATATGAGGCCCAAGTTAAGTTACAAGATACAATTTTAAATTGCAAAACTTTATTCGGAGCGCTATCATTGATCGTCCAAGTCGATCAAAACTTCAACGATTAGTGAACAATTTACGGATATATGGCGCTTTCAAAAAGCCAAAGAAATTGTAACGTCAACATCGGGATGAAAATCTACGACTGTATTGAGGAAAAGCACTGGCCTCCCACTAGAAAGATTGCTGCTAATTTAGGAACTTCCAAGGATACCGTGCAGCAAATAAAAAAAAATAGAAAGCAAAACCGTATATTGCACGCAAAATTCATGCAATGGAGGCTGGCGATTCTGAACGCCGGAGATCCTTCTACCAAAGAATTTTATGGTCAGATGAGTGTGGTTTATCCAATAACTGTACATTCAACCGAAACCATTATCCTTATTGGACTGAGGAAAATATACATGTGACAGTTGAAAGCTATTTTCAGCACAGATCTTTAGTAAATGTCTGGTGCGGCAAACTAAATGGGCCTTTTTTTATTGATACCACAGAATTCTGCGCGAATATCGGGAAAATTTTCTTGAAGATCTACCGCTCAATGAGTTTCGGCTGTGATATTTCAGCAGGATGGTGCTACCCCTCATAATGCCCTTCCGAATAGGGTGTATTTAACCAGAAGATTTGGTGATTCTTGATTTGGGACATATGGACCCATTCCTTGGCCGGCACGTTCGCCAGGCATCACTGCAATGGACACTTTTCTTTGGGGATATCTTCAAGATCAAGTTTATGTAACGCTTCCAGAAGATGAGATTCAGTGTTACGCAACGACGCTTCGACAAAACACAACAAAAGTGAGAGACAACAATTCTTTTCCGGACCTACCTGTGTCCTGCACTGCGGGGTGCCCAACGACTGCAGTGGAGGAGGGGGCGGCTGATTTTATACTCAAAGATATTTCCGGGAAGGAAGTTTTATTTGCGAAAGTGACCCCTTGGCAGGTAATTACGCCGAAACGGGAAGCCGCTGGATGGTAAATTCAAGTCCGCAAAGAAACAAGAGGCGGGGCAAACAAAGTACACACTGTAGCCCACGAACAAGAAACAACAGAACAATGAATTTAAAAAAAACGTTCTATAACAATTTAAACATCAGTAACATTTATTGAGATCCTCCGTCGTGTCGAACATACAAAATACAGTTGAATTGTTGAATAGTTCAGAAAAGAAATAAAAAGAATTACTACTCAAGTTACGTAAAAGTCACGCTCGAATTTTCTAGCCAACATTTACAGTTTTATACAAATTGAATGAAGTAACAACAAAAAAAAAATATGAACGTGAACGTTAAATTAGTAAATTACGAAAATTAAAACCAAATTGTGGCCTTAGCACATGCAGGCCTTAATTTAAACTTCCTCTTACGAATGTAACACAATTAACGGTATATGGTCGTCTATGTATATGCCGTATAGATTTTAGACTAAAGCTTACAAAAAAAACAAGGAAACGTATGCTTACGATATACAGGGTCCTTCAAAATTTTATAAAATTATTATTTTACTGTAAATTGTCAGAGAGTTCCTGCCGAAATGTTGCCCAATGCAACATATGGGGTTACGCAAAGATGCCGCTAATGTTTAGCACAAAATTGTGCATATTAGGAGATCATAATACATAATTTTTTACCTTTCTTCGTTCCATTTTATTTTCTTTAGTTTCCAAAAAAAAATTGAATAACGCTTGGTGCTCGTCATTTGTTTCCAATGGTAGTGGTATTTTTACACACGACTAAATAATTTTTTTTTTACATTTTTCTTATGTAAAGGGTGGTACATTGATGTTTTCACAAAAAAATTCTCCATCAGAATCATTAAAAAGTATAGTCTAATTTAAAAAGTAATTGGCCCAAAACGCTTAAGGGCTATAAATAATTTTATCAGCTCATTTTATAGCCTGCTTCCAGTCATTTAATTTCCTCTTTAAATTATTAAAATCGGCCTTTAAATAAAGGCGGTACGGAGTCGTGTTTTTTTTTATAAAACAGCCTGTACTTGATATGAAAACAATATTCTAAATATATACAGCAATGCCGTGTAGAACCAGAATGCTTCCATCCTTTGGGTTGCTCTTTAATCTCTGGATTATAGTAATGGGCCAAAGTTTCGTTCGCACTAACAAGCTGCTCCAAAACCTTTGAGGAATTTTCTTCAAAGCGGCAGCAGATTTCCTTCGACGTCCAAACTCGAACGCGCTTCTTATTAGCATTTCGAAATTTATTTGGTTCTCATACCCATATCGTGATGAACGATTGGAAACACACCCTCATGGAACTGTCCAATTCTTCTGTTATATGTTTGAACCCAATTCGTCGATCTTCCAAAAATTTATCATGCACAGAATCAAGGTTTTCCGGAATGGTCGCACAAGCTGGTCTTCCAGAGCGGTGTTCCTATTTCGCACCTGATCTTCCTCTACACAATTTCGCACTCAGTTTTTAATAGTTCACAATTTCATTACCGTTCAAGTTATAGATGTCAAACATCCACAACTTATTTATCAGACATCGTAGTTGTAACCATAGCAACCATAATTCAATTTTGCTTACTAGAAAGTTTACATAGTAACTAGATATCAAAGGGCTCTAATGATATACATTAGAGTTACTACATATAATTTTTTTGATTTAATTCTCAGACTCATTCTGTATATTCAGCATAATTAACTGCCCTTAATTTGCTTGAAATTTTGTAAATACTACTTTATACCCGCTGCTTTTTTTATTCAGCTAATGAGACGGTTTTCACGACAAACCACGTGTGTCTGTTCTGCAGAACATAATTATCCTTTCTATAGGTAGATTCGTTGTGCCGCCTCGGTATTGCTACATATAATTAACTAGATATTCAACCACTAATAAAGTGGCTTAATTAAATAGGTTGACAACATTTTGTTCGTTAACCTTTCCTTAGGCGGTAAGAGTATAAAGATTTTTTGCTCCTCTTTCTACGGTAACTCCAAACAAGATCCCGTTACTTCCTAATTATACACACGAGCACGTTGCAAAATCGCAATTATTTTGGACGTTTGTAGCCTGCTGCCTACGTTCGTCTCACACATTCTACTTTATAATCCGTAAACGATTCCGTTAACAGCATACTTATAGATGTAAAGTTCTAAATTAGCGCTTGGTAAATATTTTCGTCTACTATTAGAACGGTGGTGTATTCTGTATAACTTTAGGGGGCGTTCGCCTCTACATAAATCTCGATAATCGAATGTTACGTATCTATTTAATTGTTTATTTTCGATTCGAATACAATGTCTGGCGGAGGATACTATAAATCTTTCCCTTTCTTTTGAGCGCCTGACGTGATGCCGTCGGGAACCGTTTAATTTTTGAAAGAGCGGTTTGATCCACCTCCTGATGAATTTAGTTTCGCAGCGGGATGCCTACTTTAACAATGGGGGTGAATATCGATCCGAGAAAGCTTTTAAAGAAATGCTAACTACGTCGCTAACTCGGGAGACGCGATGGAAGCTGAATATCTTGTTTGTCATATCTCATCGGTTTTTGTAAAATTCACAACTTAGAATATGTAAAACGAATGCTTACAAATGTTAAAATTAGAGGGTAACACAAGCAAATTAACTGAAGAAATGAGCCCACTTAGTATAGTGTTTTATTTTGTGAGTTTTATGAGCAACTGCGGATCCTTTAGGACTTTTCATTAATAATGTTAACTCAAGCATGTGTCGACGACCCATCATAAATGGAAGCAATTGCAATAGGTACATCACAGACATAAACAGAGATGATGTATCGGAGACGATATTGTAAGAAGACATTATTGGACCACGAACGAAACGAAAGAATAAGAGAAATAATGCAAGTTGACGCAAGGTTAATCAATAAAATAGAACGGAAACAACTGTTGTGGTATGGCCACATGAGGAGAATGGACCAAGACAGTCTACCACAAAGGGTTTGGATATGGAAGCCTGCTAATAGAAGAAAAAAGGAAGACCAAGAAAGAGTTGGGAAAAATGAATTTATGAAACTATGCAGAAGAGAGGATTGGAGGAAGATGGTTTTAGAGACAGATATTCTTGGAAATTGGGATGCGGTGGATGACGAGCTGTATATAAGCCGCTTATAGATAGACAGACTTCAAGCATGTGTCGACGGCCCATCATAAATGGAGGCAGTTGCAATACACCACAGACATAAACCCAATCTCGCCCAAGAAGGTCAAAGAAAATATATGTCTAATAACTCCCGGAATTGACTTGATAACAACAGAAATGCTGAAGGAAGGACTTAGGAAGGCAGTAATGATGTTAACTTACAATTTTGGGTTTCAATATTGACCTAAAGCATTAAAGACTTCTGAAACCCTTCTAATACCAAATTCCGGAAATGAATAAGCCTATATAATCTTCTATATACTGATAAGGATTATGTCTTTCCTCTTTAATTGTTGAAAAATCTAGTTCTTCAGCGCATTAAATTAACTCCATAGTAGAGGTAATTTCAGAACATAATTTTGGATTCCGCCAAAAATATTCAACACTTCAACAAAGCACACACAATAAATGAGACACTAGACGAAAAAAAAAAAATTGTTCGGCCATATTTCTACACGTCACGTCAGCTAGGCGTTTCATAATGTTAAACACTCTATTCTTATAGCATATTATTTTCTAATTAACTCTCCAACACTAAACACACTATCGGATTACTCCCCCGCACAATATATTAATTTGGGACACCAATATTTTACTTAATATACACGTGAGATCTTCCAACCTCCGACTATACCATAATAGGCACATCCGCAGACAACACTGTCATTCTGGGAATCCATGAAGACACAGTAATAGCTTCCGAAAATCTCCAAGATGACATTTTCCACATAGGTAATTGGCTCAAAAGTGGAGAGTCGATGAAAGCAACATGTGACTTTTATACTTAAACATGTCCTCCTGTATTTATCGATGAGACAAACATACCGCAAACAAAATATTTAGGTATCCAACTCGATTCCAAACTTTGATGGGAAGAACATTTTTTGAAGAGTTACAAGTAGAGCTTAAAATGGGAGAGCTACATTATATACTAAGTTGAAAGTTCGATGAAATGGAGTGTCAAATTGGCAATTAGTGTTCATTTAGAATTTGAAGATGCTATAACTTCAATAGATATTTTCTTACGATGGCATATATTCTTATGATGGTTTACCAAAGAAGAGAATATTTACATGATTATTTGATATAACGTAGGCAATACTTTGCAACAAGTGTGCGATTTATTTGGTGTAAATTATCCAGATAGGACGAAATCTACGATTTTTACTTAAACAAGAAATTTTAAAAAAATCAGCTCCGTGGAGAATTAAAAAAAAAATTTCCTAACCGAAAAATCTCACTTGATTGTCCATATCGGTACCCGCTGCGGTAGGGAACACATCAAATTTGCTCTTCACGTTGTACAACGTGTTCCGAAAAAAAGAAAACTGGTCACTAGCTATAAGATCTCTAAACATCAACAATTAATTTTTGATGGCGCGTTTAGGCGAATGGAATTTTGTAAAAGTATGATGGAGAAAATTAATTATGGATATAATCTTACTGGAAGTGTTTTATTTACGAATGAATCTCCTTTTCCACTTGTTAAAGCTCATAATCCATCACTACTAAAATACTGGTCTAAGAAAGATGAATACCACGGCATAGTTTTTAGTACGCAACATGAACGCAAGTCAAATGTTTGGGCAGTTTTATGACATCGAATTGTGGGTTTGGATTAGTAAATCTAACATCACTATTATACAGTTACACTATTTTGCAATGGTATCCATGGTATGTCATCAACCAAGTGCTATATCAAGAATGCCAACAGTGCAATAAGTAATCCAGGAAAGAAACCAGAAACGCCACCAATGACTAGAAACCTGATGAAAACACCAGTTTAAAGTCACTAATTAAGGAAAGTGAATTGACCTTATGGAATAAGGTGTGGAACGCTTTCTGGAGAAGTTTCATCTGTTCAAATATAAGGCTACTTTTTGATTCTCCCAGTGATTGAAGTGATTCATAGAATTGTAAATTCTAATTGCTGCTAAGTAAACAAAAAAAAATTTGGAGGAGAAGTTGAAAACTTTACCAATGTTATGATCTTTAAATTGTTTGTTCAGAGACAAAATTTTATAAAATGGATTTGTTAAATTCCAACACATTGAAGATTCTATGTATGACGCTTACTATACCTTATTAGAAAAAAATCGCGCACATTTTCTTTTGATATTGAAGTATAAGGCATAAGTTGGGTTTATGAATATCGTTAGCTCTCTCTACGCTTGTGATAGCAGGAAGAGGGAACATCCTGACTTTGGATACACTCATTACACTCATGGGATTTAAATCAGCCAGATGTATATATTTCTGGATCATCTCACCCTACTGTTCCCTATCCCTTCCTTGACTTGTCCGTATTAACATTGATTTTATCGAAGTTATCGTAAAATAGGAGCTAACTTAATTTCCGCACCCTATATATAGTTAATGCAACATCTGCCTCACGATCAGTCGTTTTGGATTATTCATACAAGGATATCTTACGGTATTTTTAGATTAATCTTTGTATCTAATCTACCCATTGTTTTTGAAGGTCGGAGTAATTTTATTTCAAGTCAGTAATTGAAATTTTATACAGTAAGGATTTTTTTTTCATTTATGTTGTGAAAAATATAGAAATATAAGGTAAGGAATTGTGACTGCTTGGTGTGAAAGTATTTATGTATTAATTTATCTCATATACATCTAATCTAATCTAATATTTACAAAGGAGGAGTATTTGTATGCATTCTACTGTCTGGTTTAGTTCCATTGTCATATCTGATAGCAACAGTTCAAATAATCCAGTGCTTATCTTTTACTTGAAGTCTTAACATACACAAATATACATATTTTATTTCATCCTCGGCTAATTTTCTTTGTTTCCTGGATGTTGACAGTAACACACCGCGATTTGCTTGTCTCAAGGTTGTGCAAAATCAACACGGTACTTTGTTTAACATCGTCCAGTACACACAGAGGTACAACGCGAGAAACATGCAAAGAAAATGTGCTAGCGAATTGTATGCGGGAAAGGTAATTGGTTTATTGTTTTAATTTTGTCAGCCCTTAACTACACATACGTATATCATCAATATCATGAAGAAATCTTATTTTTTTATTTTAAAACAATACGAAAACACAAAGTCGAATACCAAGTTTAAATAGTAATAAATACTGAATGAGAAACTAGTTTTAAAAACACGTTCGTTTTCACCATCTTTCATCCTCCCCAATTATATTTCGAATACAAACAACCAATTTATATGAAAATGTGTACCCCGTTGTAGTGGTAAACATACATATATCGCAGACGTCAATTATAGTAGCGGAGAGAATATATTTCTTTACGTCACTCCGTTATTTTTCATGTGGGTTACACATAATACAAGGCACACGTGTGGTGGGTCGCTCCCTTTATACTGTCACCCCATATCCACCCTAGAAGCTGTTAAATCGCCCGTAAACGATGGCTCATTGTAGCAAATACCTATTGTTCTGTCTCTTTTCGCTTTCTCTTTCAAACGCATTTTTTTAATCGAACGTATTAATTTTTGTTGATGTTGTTCTGTTGTTGTTATAGAATTGTTTGGCCCGTGCTTTGTACGACAACCTGGCCGACTCGCCCGACGAACTGGCCTTCAGGAGGGGAGATATTTTGGTGGTGCTGGAACAGAATACCAACAACATCGAGGGATGGTGGCTCTGCTCTTTGCGTGGCCGTCAGGTAATTATTAAGTTTAAACGAGTGTGTAATAGCAAAATAGGATACGTTAGCGCGGTCAATTTGATTTTTCTTTAATGTTTATTACGGTAGAAACCAGTTGCTTATATATCCGTACATAAATAGACTGCCAAAGGCGTTTTTGTAATGTAAATATAAATGCAGGTAAAGACAAGCAATGTCAGTCATGTAGACTTACATAATTGAATATTTTTTATCCATTATTACTCAGCGTGTGGCTGCGTATGGCAGCAATTATAAACAAATATACAAAGTAAACATTAAATTAAAGCAATTACAGAGGATATTTAATGCAGGATAATGGAACTTAATCCCTGTAAGTAAATCTGTGAGTGCATTTTAACATATCTGCCATCAACCAACAGCAGCAAAATGCTACTTGATCATAAAACTTCCATTACGTTCCAAAAAGTGCTTCATTGATAATTTTTGTAGGCACCATAGAAAATTATCATGTGCATGATAAGATACCAACCAATGATGGACTAGCTTTTGATTTTTTTTCCTTACGAGAGCCATCTGACATAAGTCTCCGGAAGTACTTCAGCCTCTTGGCTTTTTGTATTTATCTCCCATTTTTTGTATCCTTGCACTATACCACCCATTTCCAAATCCTTGTTCCCTGTACCAATCTGTACAAGTCCTTGGCCGGTTGATCTATGTAGTCTTCTGGGTTCATTTTTGGTTTCCCGAAGATTGCCTGTCTTCCAGGGTCTAAGGTCTTCCATTCACATAAGATGTGGTATGCACTCTCTATTGCCCTTTCACACAGTCTACATCTTGGGTTCTCAATGTCAACCCCAATTTTCCGTAGGTGTTCTTTCAGTGCATCTCCTGTTAGGAGATCTAGGTGATTCCTACGAAGATTTAATAATTCGTCAGCCTCCTTTACTGATGGCTCCTTAATAAAAAAATTTGCCATGACTAGCTTTAATCAAATAAAAAATATATTCGTATATATTTGTGACTTTAAGAAGGACCATATAGAATAGTGTAGATTGATTGATAAGGTAGATGCCGTTTGTTACATATCTATGGTGAGTTTTGGAGGAAGATTATAACGACTACAGTGAGAACATTTTTGTTGCCATTGCCGCTCTCGTAGTATTGTCACAAGTTTTAGAACGTGGCCCTCAGTCTTATTCAAGTAGTGAGCAGTTCATATCTTCCAGGGTACTACGTCTAACGTTATTCTATTGATTTTACTGAGGATGGCAACTTACGCCGTAAGGGTATTTTTGGTTTAGTTTTACTATTTCAAGCCACCATATCCTATTATTTATATGTATGAAATAATAAATAACTAAGATAGAAATGTGTATTCAAATCACTGAATAAAAGTTCAAAGTGTATACCTAAATTATGAATAAACATCTATTCTTCATTTCATATTTTCAAACGCATTTATTAATTGCAAGTAAGTAATTTCTTGCACGCCCAGTGAAATATCATCTTTCAATTCATCTAATGCATGTGACCGATCCCAATAAATTGCGTTTTTAAATATCCGAATAAAAAGTAGTCAAGAGCTGTCAAACGTAGCCAATAACTCGATCACCATAAAATTTCTCTAATGGGCAGGTAGTTTCTCGTACATCATACAGTACGCATCATATTGGAAGAATCCCTCGTCGAACTGACTGTAACAGTTTCTCGGAAAAAACCAGCATCAATTATTCTGCATCTAAACATTTCGATTCGCACTCCTATTTTTACGAGATGTAATTGTGTTGACTTTAAATTTACCGACAATCCAGTGAACTCCGAAACCGTTAGATTCACATTGAAAAAAGGATACAAATATTGATATTGGATATCTGGAAGATCATGACAACCGAGAATAATCACAGGTTATTACAGAGAACAATTAGAAAGAACTATAGACTCAACATAATTAACATAAGTTTTATGAAAACGATTATTTATTAAGAAAAGAATTGTAGAACGAATACAAAAGAAATACCCTCACCACCTTAATTTGTGAAAGACTCTAGATACGTGTTTCGGCAACTAAGTTGCCGTACCTAGTAGAATCTTCAAGGGAAAAAAGTGTTTGAGATAGTACTTTGATAGAGAACTGGAACAATTACTTAATAAGAAATCGTACGATCTGTAATAAATATTAAAATAAATTAAATTCTATTGTTTTATACCAAGAAAAAAATTTGTGCACGATAATAATCGGTTGATATACCTATTATATCAATTTATTGTCGGTTTCTTCAGGAGTTACATAAACTGTGTAAATCTAAAATAAAAAGCTTGCAACAAATAATTTTCACAAAAAGGAAATTAAGACACACGCTATGTGCAAAAATACTGTACAATCTGTCAAAATTATAAATAACCAAAAAGACACATAGTTTTTTTTTATAATAATAAATCTAAAAAGTTTTAATTATTTTAGTAGCAATCATTCTTTAGAGAATTTCAATAAATTAAACTTTAATTTCCAATATCAGTTTTAAAGTTTATTGCTTTAGAATTTTTATTAAAATATGCAATTCTAAAAAAAATATTCTTCTCTATATTTAGTTTAAATTTTTTAAATTTCTCTATCAGTAAAATCGAAATTTGTGAAGAATATAAATAAATTAAAAACTTAGGCTTCACTTGAATTCTCTACTCTTCAAGGAATAACTAATTGAAAAGCTTGTTTTCGGGGATTTAAATCTAAGTCAGAATGATTCATTGCTATGTTGCAGTCTTTGTAAACATCTGCAAAACAAAATGTGGTTTGCAAAATCACATTGTTGTAGAAAGTGAAGATTTCCTTCGTTGTAAGTAATATTGTTTACATACACGAATTTGTAGGTTGTACTTCTTTGTTATTATTTTCAGTCCAGTCCAACTATTTATGGTGAAGAAAACATTAAATATTTGCAGCCATGTTAACTCGAATGATTTGGTTCCGATTTTGGTAAATTAACTGTTTTTTTAAAGTACCAAATGCTTCTCCGCATTCTCTTTTTCTTCACGTTTTCCATTTTCATTTTTTCGAGGATTTTGCATCTTCATCTAACATTACAGCCAATCATTGCCAATTCATTGTCTGTTATGTGAGCCCTGTCAAATGTTCAAAGGGCAATATGTGAATTGTCACCATGGGTAACGGATGTTACTGACACTGAACTACTACCACGTTACTGATGTGTGTAAATAGCAGCCCCGACTGATGCTGACGTTTTGGGTGGACAATGGTGCTAATGGTATTGATTCGTGCGGCATCGTGCTGTCTCTAACAGTACGGAAGCTGTACAAAATCGTACGAAGCACTACTATCTTAGCTACTGCCGACCCAAAACTTCATCACCAGTCGCCGCTGGTAAATAAATCTTCGGTCTATACCCTGTTCACCGAACAGATGGAGTGATCACGTGATGATCATGCGTCGATGTTTCAAAAACTGTAGAATTCATCTATTCATGATAATCGCCTGTCTTTTTCAACTCGAATAAGGGCAAACCATTATTTACAAATCTCACCTCAGATCCTATGCGTAAAATTATCAAGCGTTTACCTTTACCAGTGGGATACTTGAGACCTGTCGAGAGACCTTCTACAAATGCTTGCTTTGCATTTGTAATTGTCTCATCCACCCATATTTTCTGAACTGTGTGGCCTGCATTCGACCACGTTTCATCGAGATAATATATCTTTTTTCTTTGTTGCCTAAATAATTGAATGTGACGCAAGTAACGTCGACTCCATGCAACAATTTCATTTTTCTCCATCAAAAAACTATTGCGAGACCTTTTCTTAAATCTAAAACCATTGGAAATTTATACGTAAAAAAGGCTTCAAAATTGTGTTTTACGTAAAATTAAGTTGCGGTAACAAATTCTACGGAGTGGTTTTCCTTAGGGTTGGCAAATTTGAATAAACTCCGAATAGAATTTTTGTCATCATTGTCGATTTTGTCCATCACAGCCATATGGCTTTGAAGGGTGCAAGATACTTGGATTGTAGTTGTACACACTTGATTGCGATATCCCTGCAAGTATTAAAAAAAGTGTAATTACCATTATATTGGTTAATTGTTACAACACACACCTGCTGTTGCGGCCGTATATTCAACAGTTCTCGCTTTGGTTTCGTTTGGCTGTTCTAATTTGCGCATTTTGTAGATATTTAGCACAGATTGCTTATAATCCAACCAAAAATGCTTGCTTTTATGTTTCCTTGTCGGTGATTCTGCCATTTTAATAGCTGCGGTAAATCGCTAATAATCACTGGTCAGTCACTGCAAAATCAAATACATAATTATCTCAATAAACTGTTTTTATAACACTATCTCAACCTTACCTTGCCTGTTATATTTTATGTGCTAATAGAGTCTTAAAAAAGACTATTTTTTACAACACAAATATCGAATATAGAGGCAGAACACCAGATCAAAACTGAAATGAGTAAATACACGACACGGCAGAGGAATAAAGTGGTTATGTTGTGGTTATCTATGATTATATATATTGCGCGTCCTTGGTATGCAGTATAGTGATGTATTATACATTTTGTCATATATTTTGTTATACATTTTAAATCATTGAATTCAATTTATTATCTTTCTGTCCTATTTTAGCAGTGGAATTGTTGTTATATTTGTTTTTAGCAAGAAACAAACAGAAATTTAATCTTAGAACTTATGCTGCTACTTTCACCCTTATTTAGACAGTCTATAGCAATCATTGGAATAATCGCTTCTTGAATTTTAAGTTGATTTTTTAGTTTACATCGTTAGCAATGAACCTTTCGGTAGTTTTACCAACCAATAGAAAGCTTAGTTTTCGTATCACACATTTTTTGTACTCCATCTGTTCGGTGAATATGGTATAGAAACTACAAACCACGCACAAAGAACCGCTCGTTTGCTTTATTCATTTTCAAAATTTCATCAAGATCTTCCTTAAAATTGTTTGCAAAATCATCATATGCATCCATGGTTTTTATTTATGACAATTTGCTTCTTCTGATGCAATGTTTGCGTTAGGAATTTATCGCACATTTTTATAAAAATTTAAACGATGCTTATGCAATGGCTCCTGTTTGTTCCCATTTGGTTACGAAAGAAATCCGCGTATCGACGAACATGAAAAGAAACGTCCAAAAAGGGGTCATACGTGATTCGCGGAAACTGCCACTTAGCAAATGCATTTAAACGCGCGTCCATCAAGCAACCGATCCTACGCATGCATAAACGCATATGCGAGTATTGCATTCCATTAGCTTACTGATAAGATTTACAATCCGGCTGGCGCCTCTTTGGAAACCGAGAAAGTCATTCTTTGAATAACTCTTTGATTATTTGCATTTTAAAAACGAATGCCGCCGCTCGTCTTCGCTTTAACCTCGAAGTCACGACCGAGCACTTGCTCTGTCTACTAATTGACGCCATTAACGGACGAGAAAATCATCCTGATGGTCGCACTAATTTTCCCTAATGTGCGTGGCGTAAAGTGTTCTTTATATCGTGTTTTTAAGCAACTACACAAGTAAGTTGCTAATTTTATTGGGAAGATAAATGTTTATCTTAAAATGCGTGTTTTATTAGAAGAAGTGGGTTGTATTTTTAGTATATTTTCCCTCGAAACTAGTTCTACCTCAAATTGGAATGATAATCAGAAGCAATTACTATGCTTATTTTACACGTAAAATTCATGTTCTAGATTTTCGGGTGCTGCTAAACCTCAATCAATGTAATAATAAGATAGGAAAGATTAATTTTATGAGAAATCGTCCACAAAATTGTAATGACTTGTAGTTTACTAAACTGTCGCTCGAGAACCAAGATTTCATTCTGCATAAATTGAATTGATAATTTATGTATTTGGTACACTAGAGAATTTGCAGTTAATAAACATAAGCCAATCATATCTTTTTTTGGATGATTTTATTTTGTATGCCAGATGCAACACATGTATGACCTTCAAAGTGATAACCTTAGTATGCATAGTGCAAATGTTTTTTTTACTCAGTTTCTTCCAAATATCTGCCATACAAAATTATGGAAGTTGTTGTATTCCTCTTCTGGCCAAATGGTTACTTAACGTCAATTACCTTTTGATCTCGTTAGATCAACCTTACAGTTATTTTTTTTTCCGAAGTTTTTCCAATAGAAGAATTTGGATGTCATCCTAAGATCGCTCAGACATACCCCCTCTGATTTTCCACAAATTTTTTCCAATAATTAGGTGTACGAACAACAGCAAGTTCAATGTTTATCCAAATGATAATGTGATTTTGTCTACTGTGGCAACCGTTTATTGTTTGTTACATTAAACACATTGTAACCTACTTATTAGCTCTTCTAGATGCGTACATATCTAAAATTAGATTACCGACAGAGAAAATAGTTCTGAATGAATGTTATTTAGATAAAATTGCTACATCGTATCTCATTGTGGTATTTTCTCATCTTGGTTGGATATGACTCAACATCAATATCTGTGCAAATTTATCAATAAAGTTGGCATATCCTCATATGCCCTATAGAATAGATGTCGCGTTGAAATTTATTATTATTTTATTGTCTTTATAGCGAAAGATTTTAATGAAAATGTTTAATAAATCGCTTTCCAGATTAAAAGAAATGATAATACAGTCGAACTTCGATAACTCGAACATGACTTGCCGCCAAAAAAGTTCGAGTTATCGAGACATCGAATTATTGAATGAAATACATAATGTACATATAAATATGTATTTTATTTCTGTTTATTGTTTAAGTATGTAGGTACGTATTTGTTTTAGTAAATTACACTAGAAGACCGGACCGTTTACCAAACGGTAGATCCTTGAGTTGGTTACCGACATTCCAAACCAACCCAAAGGATAC
>JARFOC010000194.1:42200-70903 GCA_031763485.1 Osmoderma eremita | reverse complement strand
TGTTGGCAACGTTGCGCATAAATTCACTGCTTTTGTGGCGCCATCGTATGGCGCATAGAGCTAGTTACTGCTGACAGAAAAATTCTCGATGACGTCATGACTTCAACAAACATTGTCGACCAAAGTAGTACATACTACTAAAATATGCCCATTATATGGAATTACTATGCGTGTTCCAACATTTTTACGAGTTCATGGCTTGAAAAATGACTCGTCCATAGTTTTTTGTTTTCTAACTAGAGCGACCTCTTCCACCAATTGTTCGTGACATTAATACATTTAAGCACTCTTATTTCGGTCATCCTTTCAATATGCCTCGCACATCGTAACCTTCGTGTTCGTATGACGCCTATTATGTTAGTATCACTTTAAAGCTCTTTCAAGTCCTCATTTGCTCTTCTTCCATTTTCTCTCCACCAGCTTTCTTGTTTCACAATATGTCATATGCATCTTACTACTGTTTTGTGCAACTGAAGATTCGTTTTTCTGGAGATATATTTGTCTTCCAATACTCTATTTAGTCCTCCAACACATTTGTTACCTGCCATTAATCTTGCCTGTATTTCAATATTTGGTTATCTCGTAAATACTGCCCTATAGTTATGTAAAAATATCCCCTGATTTCGTAATTAACTTTACAATCCTCCGAACAACGAGTAACAATTCCCCAGTATATACATACGTACATGCACTGCTCACAGAAATAATTGATTTTAATTTTGCATGACAGTTAACCGAAATTGTTTTTACATATTTCAACCATCATCAGTCGTCGACCGTACGGTCGCCTTAATTAAATTTCCCTTCCGAGAATACTCCCCCGACCAACGACTATGAATAATAACGAATGTGATTGCGCCTCACGCCACAATACCGGCCGCCCATGAGGATCCAAGTTTCGAATCGGATCAAATTAAGATGTATGGTATGCCCGTGTCAGTCGTAAACACGAACCACCGCCACCATGTAAGCGCCAGTGTTGTTAGTTCGTTAGGTTAACGCTATCGGTCGCGTAGGAGTTTATTAACAACAAAACTGTCGTACATCAACACACCAATAACAGCGACGGGTGGTGTCGGTGGATTCAGGGAGTAGCAGCAGGACGAACGGGCGCGCAATCAATACGACTGGAACATAAAGCGTTTCCATAGCGACGACGGTTAGTCTGATCCCGGGGTGGAGATCTTGCCGAGACGGCCAGCGGCGAGGAATGATTCTGGAACGGGGCGAAATTGAGTTAATTACTGTCGGTAATTGGCGAAATGATTATTAAAATACGAATTAGGAATCGATCGATATTAACATTGGGTGTGGCGAAAACCAATTCGCTAATATTTTTGTAAGAGAGGTCACATTTCTCTTCAAATTTACGCTATGAAAAATGATTTATAACCATTCACTAAAACACAGAACACCAACACACAGAACACCAGAACACAGAAAATTCTTTAAAATTCTCGAAGACATCATTACAGATATCTCGATTATTGTAAGATTTTTATATGCACATTTATATACAAAAGTTTTTGAACAATATTTTAATATATTGAAATAATATTTAAATTATAGCACATTCCAAATAAAAATTAATTCGAATTAGGAAGCAAAAATCAAAATAACGACCGATTGGTTACGACGTAGGACAAGGAAGTGCACTCGGGCCATTGAAAACATTCACAGACGATACTGCAAGTGTTTCTTGTCGCGATGAGACCCCTAAATAGCTTGCAATTATATACAAATCCAATTAACAGATCTTCAAGCTAAACAAGTGAAGAATTAAAGTGAATGAAAACCAATCAGTAAATGCCACATTTACTTTACGTAAAGAAACCTCTCCAACAATTACTACAAATAATGTACAAATACCACAGATGGCAGAATTATTTTGATCGTATCGATCACGGCATATACTATTATATAGATTACGCCATTTCAGTGACCCTCTGGTCGCACTGTTGGGTAGCTACTTGGTTGGTCGCAAATTTTATGTCTCCTAATAATGGTTTTCGCTCAGCCGAGAGGATTATCACGTCAGGTGTGTCGCAGGGTTCTAATCTCGGCCCCTTGCTCTTCCTATTGTTCATCAACAATATTTCTGGTGTTGTAGATTGCGAGATTTTTCTTCTCCTATCACCTCGCTGGATGATTGTATAAAATTGCAGGAAACTTGAAATTGGTGTCGGTTTGGTGTATTGCAAACAGATTAAATTTAAATATAGCAAAGTATAAAGTACTTACTTTTGCATGGAAAAACTGACCGCTTTTATTTAACTACTCCGTTGACAATGAAGTACTAACTCGCGATTAATAATTAGTACCAGTACGTATAACTTTTGGGTGAGTAAAATCAATAATTTTATATTTCTCCTCTGAAACCGATAATTTTCTTGCTTTTTGCTCCTTTCTACAGTAACCACACTTACATTAAACTTGATTAAAAATATTTATTTCGACTACTTCATTCACTTTATATTCGAAACTACTCGACTGTATTCCGAGCGTTCGCTATAAAATTTATCGCCTCGTAAAAGAAGGTTAGGATTTTACGATATGGGGAAATAAAAATGAGAATTTCCTTTAGAATTAGAAGTCCAACCCAGTTACAACTTGATTTAATCCTTATGTTAAAATCGGTGTATGGGTTATAAAATTAAAGGAATTGGAAGGAAAGTAGGGAATTGTTATACTTAAAATGAACAAATGTTTGTTCTTCATAAAAAGAAATACTAAATTTTATATGAGGTTATAAGTTTTGTTCAAATATATCGACGCTATACGCTTTGTTGTTATTAGTACTACAGATTCGGTTAAATTAGCAAAGACAAAAAAACAATTGAATGAAGCATTTTTGAGATAATTGAAAATTTAGTATTTCTTTAAAATTGAACATTCTGTATATTCTTCAATATGTTGAAAGACACCAAAATATTAATTGAAGAGCCCTAATACATTATTTCCTTAAAAGGAATAATTTAGTATTTCTTTAAAATTGAACATTCTGTATATTCTTCAATATGTTGAAAGACACCAAAATATTAATTGAAGAGCCCTAATACATTATTTCCTTAAAAGGAATAATGAAAAAATTATGAGGGATTTTATTTTTTATGCACGGATACAGATTTCTTGTATTAAAAATCGCAGTATGACAACAAACAATACAATTGGACGTCTTTTTGCAGAAAGGATTCAATCCCAAGAAAAAAAAAATTCAGTAATTAAGTGTTAAACTTTTGACAATAATAGAAAACTCAGTTCACATTTTTAAGACACTTTGAAGTGATAAAACCCTAGTATTTAAATATGTGTACAAAATATTACATTATAAGATTTAAAAAGATAATACTTTCTCGAAATTTTTTGATATTTGTGGGTTGGTTCCTTTATACAAAATAACATTTAGCCCATTTTTGTTAAAAATAACTTTATTGCCTAAAGAGGTAGGGCAAAAAATACAGAAGTTCTAAAATTAATAATCCACTAATATTTTCATAAAATTGTTTGCTATAATTAGGAATAATTAGCAATAATTAGTGGGTAGGCTTTATTGAGAGTCCCACACAACCAAGTTGCTAACGACTAAGCACATGGAGTGCTTAAAGTATTTTCCCCTGACAAAAAAAAATTAGGAATCAAGTGCATCACGGATTTTATGTCCTCTATTTTTGGATTTGATATAGTTTTTCCCTCAAGCCACATTAAGACTAGCAAATCTTTACATAAAGCAAGGCGTCCCTTTTGTTTTTTTTTCTAATGCCTATTTCAGCATACGGGTTCTCTTCGAAATTGTTACTCATAAAAATTGAAAATGGTTTTTCTTTATCAAGAAGTATCTCTCGTGCTTTCAACCAACTAACCTTCTCGTTCTCAACATCGACTTTTCTGTTTATGATTTCTTTTTATAGCTCGGCAGTTCCATAAAATTCAGTAGAGTTCATTCGTCTTACCTTGAATTTGTTTTTTGCACGGCAGTTTTCCATGATTCTTATATAATCATCTGGCAGATAAAGGCGTTGTTGATGTTTGAGTGCACATTCGACGTATGAAAAATCTGAATCATTAGTGAGGAAGCTATGGCCAGATACAAGAAAACACATCCGAATTCATTTTAAAGAGGCATGTGCCTGCAGCATGGGCTTTGAGCATAAGTGTCATCTTTATATTGCGATTTTGACCGCCATAAGAATCTGACCACGGTAGTATCAGATAGATTTTCTTTAATATGCTTTATTAAACATGAACCAATTTCTTGGGCTCCGCGCCATGCTTCGTTTTCTGTCCACACATAAAGGTGACCCTCGTTGGTTGAACCAGACTGAACGCCTAAATTGTAGAGCCAAATCTGTCTGTTGTAAAACAATATTCCTGTGGCTAACCACAGTAGGGACAGTGTTTTTTCAAGATCGAATGTTATCTTTCTATTTCATTCTTCTTTAATAATAATAATATATACTTTATTACCCAACAGTACAATAACTATTTACAGGATAACATTACAAAATTGGAACAAACTTAAAGTAGTGCAAATAACAAGTTTATTATATTTAAAATTAATAAAATAATGATTAAACATAAACATAAAAGTAAAATAGAGGAAAGGATCAGGATAGAAATTGTTAATATTTCGTACCATATATGATACCGGCGCTTTGCGTAGTACACTTGTTTTAAATCTCAGTGGACGGAAGGTTTCCCCGGATCGAATATTATATTCTGGCACAATGAGCTGTAGCTGTGATAGCACTATATCTGTCTCTGCGAGTAGCTAATGATGTAACGCTGTCTTTGTAGCAGATGACAATAGTCTGAACCTCTTGGAGGGTAAATATCAATAGCTTTGTCATTCTTCATTTGATTTCGCGCTTCCTGTCAATTTTTAATATGGTTGTCGTGTTCTTCTTTGAGTTCTTTTTTGTTCGTCGCTAGGTACGGCATTTTAGATTTGACTATGGTATGCGTCGTACGTGTATCCTTTTTTAATTGTATAAATTTTAAATTAAATTTAGTTAAAAAGTTGCGTCTGTATGTCTGAAAACCGGACTTTCTACTTGTTTTTGTTCTGGTGTTATTCATATTCGTACACACAAAAACAAGTTCTTCACCGATAATCTTAATGTTGACACAACAACTGTCACAAAGAATTGTCACTTGAAAGGAAACTAAGCCGCTTGGATAATTTCTGTAGGCAGCCGATTTTGAATAACTAATTAGTGGGTTGGTTGATTGGTCAACAGATTGGGCTAGGTACTGTATTGGGGCTGGGATATTTTCTGCAGTAAAGTTTATTACAAATGATAAGATGATGGACTTCTCCAATCAAAAAATGATGAAAAATTGCCGATTGATGTTTGTTTAGGCAAAAAATAAAAAATGAGATGATTGTTGGAAAAAAATGCTTTAAATAATTTAATAAATAAGTTTGAATTAGTATTACTTATGTGTGAAATAATAAAATACAAACGCGATAAAACATGCCTAACATCAAGTAATCATTTATAATGTAATTTGTAAACAAAGGTTGAGGAATATGGTAACTAAATACAGTAAAACAACAACTGTGTCCCTAAAAAAAGGTATATTTGTTTTAAAAAAAATAGAAAAAAAGTTATGGTTTAAAAATTGAAATAGATAATGAACAATAAACGATATTACGGAATAATGTATGCGCGCTAAGTTAATCGCCATTGCGACAGTATGAGTTGGGTCACCTATGATGTTGATGTTGTGAAAAAGTTAGACCAAAAGAATGTAGAACGATACGATTTGAAATACTTAGCTGTTTGACCATGTAGGAGTACGTGGGCGACTTAGGGGTTCCTAACTTGAAGAATGGGCTTGGAAGCGGTGAAGGTAACACCTAACACGTAGCACATGGCACTTATAAAAAAACACTGCTTTGTCGTCATCGGACCTAGACGAACGGTTTTTCCCGTCTCGAAGGGACGGAGAGAAACCTAGTTGATGTCCTGATTGGTGGAGAAAAACCGTTGTCGCATTCCGATCAGACGAAGTCACTTGTTGTCGCGAGTGACCGAAACGAACTCTAGAAGGGAACTGTCGAAAGGAAACTGCCCTTGCTTTGGGAATTTTCTCCCGAAGAAGACTTGCAAAATTGCCTGGACTGGCGAAGGGTTCAACCAATCAGAGGCCGACAAACATTCATTTAAAAATATTATGTGAAGACAAAGCTTTACGGTGTTGAATCACGGGTTAATTACGTATTAATTCGTTGAGAGAAATTGCAAGGTAATACGGATTAAAATATCTGACAACACTATATTTAATAAGAGAGAGATTAAATATAATTTAAAATTCGAATAACTAAAATGCATATCTTCTGTATGCCCGAACAAAGAGGGTTTTTATTTGGCTACCTGATCCAGGATGATTGTTACCGGGGGCTGTTAAAGTGTTAAATGCGCCGCAGATGTTGACTAAAATCTACAGGAAACCATATCTCAAACTTATCCTAAATAAATAGTGACGAAACATGATAAAATAGTATTTAGAAGAAAATAATTGTTTTCTGTTACACGGTGAGTGTAACAAGTTTATGCTTCCTAATACAATATCACGCACAATCTGTAAATTTAATAAATTGTGGGTTGGTTTCTTTCTCCAAAAAGGCGTCCAATTGAGAGCATTAGTACTGACGTCAAAAAATTGCAACTCTGTGAAACTTTTTCAAAGCAAAACAAACTGCATAACCTCGCATTCTCCTCACGTTGTTCGGCTTCCTTTAAAAATGCTTTGTTTCTAAATTTGTGTATAGCTTGTGTGTACTTTTTATTCTGTAGTAAGTGTAAAAAGTATAAAAACCCTTTCTATATTTTGTAATACATGCATGCGTACATGAAAATATGTGATTTATTGTCCTTGTGTGTGTTTATATACACACACTCTCACGTTACATCTGTAAGTGAAACGGAATTCCCGTAATCAACGGTGCGTCCTTTATTCCGTGAAAACCTTCTCCCATCGGGAACGAGTGATACGATACAATCGAAGCGTCGTCCTCGTTCACTTTCACGGGTAAGGAATTAAACACGGTCTCGCGGCACTCCGTAAAACGTGCTCGTCAGAGTGTGAGAGCGAACGGCATACGGTGTTTATGTATCAATGAACTTAAAGCAGATATCCGTAAGGCGCCAGACTAAAAGCAGCGTTGCACCGCTTTTTTTCCCCGATGCGTTGGAGGGAGCAACAGCGTTCCCCGGCCACTGTCGGCGCGTATGCCACTGACATTGATTTTACCACCGCGTCCGACTTTTTACATTGTCTTTACAGCTCCTTATTCGGCGTACAAAGCGCGGCCGTAACGGCGAGAGAGCGGTTAATCAAATATCTTCTTGACATATTTAAATTCCTCTCCGACGTATTTCAATTTCAAATGGCGTCTGACGACCGTCTTCCCTCACTTCCCATCCTCCCCGGTAGATATCTATAATCATATTCACGCACACGAATTAATTCTAAACGTTCCTGACATTGATACATTTCGATTCGTATCCAATTGTGAATATGAACGCAATGTATCCATGTATAAATTACTTGTTTACATCTCGAATTGCCTTATTTCCTGCGCGTCATGTTTCCATATTAATAAGATTGATTAAAATTAACCGCATAGTTGTCGGTAATAAAGCGTCAGTTTCATTATTAAGTATTTCGTGAATCTCCATGCTCCATATGCAAGTAGTCTATATTTAGAAAAGCGGTTATTTCAAGCACCCCAGACGTTTACAAATAAATGCACTAGCGATAAGCCTCGACAATAAATCATTGTTATTTTACGATTATAATAGTTTGTAATTAGCGTGACCACAATATACAAATATCCGATTGTAATTGTTAACAAATTATATAACAATACGATAATTGTTCGGCGAAGAATGAATAACGTTGTGCGTACGTATACGTACTTGCTTGTTGCTTGCATACAGCAGAAATAGTGTCCGGAATGGAGTCTAGTCGACAGTCCTGGAAAGATAAATCTGTGTCACGTTCGTATTTTTCCCCCGCAGTGAACGAAGTTTGCATGTTGTAATAAACAGGTCGAAATGAGCGAGGGAAATGAATAAAATGCGGTTATAAAAACAAGGTTAGATGATCGTTGGGCGCCATGCTTCACACATTTTATGTCTGGTCAGTATCTATGTATAATGCTCTGAAAAAAAAATAATATAAATTTAATAAGTCTTAAATTATTTCATATATTGAATTCATTACAGAATTTCTATACAAGAATTTTAGATAACGAATTTGTTACCTACATATAAAAAAATTCTAGCAGCAGTAAATTGTTCTTTCATTATAAGTATATACTTATAAAAAGAGTGAGCAACAAAAAACCATGTGATTAAATTTAAATAACATTGCTTGTATTTACTAAAGTTTTGCAGTTCTCAATTCGAAAAAGAAACCGAAGATAGATAAAATTATTAATGCAAACCACCAAAGTCAACTTTAAAACATAATTACCAGGACGCGGAAAAAATTAGGTTCGCGAGTCAAAAAAAAAATTCTTTGGCATTTGAATCGTTCGGCAATCGAATTTAATTCCGTTTAATTCACGCGAGAATTTTATGCAATGAACTAAAAATATTTAAATCGTTCCTTGGAGGATTCATTCCCACTTATGATTCTCTTCTAGTCACGAACGAATAGGAATCGAAAAAAAAAACATTGTTTTCGATTCCCAATCGCATTAGAAATACGGGTTTTCGTTGTATAGATATAGATAAATATGTGTTGGTGTTTAGTATAAAAATTTTTAATTATTACACATTTTATTGTTGTGGATAAAACTGTTGAAATGTGGGCCGTGCTAGAAGCTTAAATAAAAAAAATTCAATTTGTAAAGAATATTGTGGACGCTGATGTCATGTTCGGCGATCGTAAGCCGAACAGGGATAAACAATTGAGGAACGCATAGCGGGAGGCCCTTGAAGGGATTCACGAATTGCACCGATTGCACTCGGCGCAGCACGGTCGAGAAGTGTATCGGCATACATTTGCATCGCTGTTAATATTTCATTGTTATTAAATATTTGAGTTCTAAAGTGTGGAGTATTATTTAAAATCGTTTACAAATTATATAGAATGAAAAAAAATATATAATAAAATAAATAATAACAAATAGTATCAGGCCCTCCTCCAATTATATTTCTATTATTTTTTCAAATATTTTTAAAACTTGAATTTTCAAGCACCCCGGCCCCCTCACCCACCCCTTTCTGTTTTTTTTTTTAATTTTTCATACACATTTGGATCTTTCACACCTTCGAGGGGAACACCTTTTTTATTTTTTTTTCAAACATTGTTAAAACATAAAATTTTCAACAGGGGTCCCCTTTTTTCTATTTTTTTTTTGCCTTTTCAAACATCTTCAAGACTTAAATTTTCAGTCGGTCCCCCCTTTTTTCAATTTAATTCTACAACCTTTTATTTTTTGAGGGGGGGCCCACTTTTTTTTTTATTGTTTCAACCCCGTAGATATTTTATTTTACTTTATTTTATATCGGCTTATCCATCCCGTATATATTTAATATTATGCTATTTTATTATAATTTATTTTATTCTCTTTGATTCAGCCTGTATATCAGTAAGGATTGCAAGGACTGTAGGGCAACGCAATAAACACTGTGTCGGATTCCACCCTCACAAAATATTGATTAATTTGGGACACGCGTTTCGGAAATACGTGGATTCCCATCGCCAAACCGTATAACCGAATGAGTGAAAACATAACTATATTTAAAAAAAAACATGTACTACTTTCAACCTTCCCTTTATCCATCCCTAACGTATTTACAATCTTTCACACCCCCAAAGGCAGAATTCTTAGGACGCTCGGGGTTGTGCCAACGTCGAGGTATACAACCAACATTACCTGAGCACGTCGGTTACCGACACTTCTGAAAGCATGTTAAAACTTCTACAGTATTCCTTTGATTGTATTTTAATTATTATATTTTATTTTTGTTCTATTTTACATAACCGCTATGTTCCTTCTATTGTTAGGAAACCTGGTATTATTCTAGCCATTAGCTGCGTCAATAGCTTCTGTTATTTGTATACTGCATAATTCAATTGTTTCAAAAAATAGTCGCGGGCATATTTAAAAAAAATTCCTTTATAAAAATCTTAAGTCATCCTTATTGTAAAATTGCCCTTGTTTTAAGACGGGAATTATTATGTTGAAGTAGGTCAATATATATTACTTTTTACATTATTCGCTAAGTCTTATGTTTACCAATTGGATTTAAAAATGCATAGCATACATTGCGTACAATGGCGTATAAATATTCTTGAGCCTTTGTTTACCTATAGTGCTTTACTTAATTTAGGTAGAGGAACCTGTTAAAGTAGTCTATTGTTATGAGATACTTTTATTTTTATATTCCTAAATGTACTTTTAATGTATGCGACTTATTTCACCGGTTAATTATATTATGAAAGTAATATGCGATTTCGAAATGCTTTTGCAAGAAAGTGAAAGCGAATTTTTCACATTCTTTAAAATATTTGCAAATTTCACCTTTTCCATTCCAATTTTCATTCCCCCAACTTTTTAAAATCCACTTCTCTAATCTTTTTTTAATAAATTTATTTACATTTTTCAGGTTGTGACACCGAAAAAGTACAACGACGTCTACTTATACGACATGCCACCCTCAAGGTGTTCACCAGTGTCAATTCCACCAATCAGTCCAAATATAAGCCCGCGCGAACAAAACAACGACTGCTACGATGTTCCTCCGAGAGCAGTACCGATTAGCGTAGAGCAGAACCGAAATTGCCCTAGGTGTTCACCAGCGCCATCTTGCGTTTCCCCCGTCAGTAGAGACTCTCGAGATTCCATGGAATGTTATGACGTCCCCAGGCCACTATTTCACCAACAAAATCAACTGACGCCGTCAAGTTCGGCCAGTTCGCTGACGGCAGATTCTTTTAGTTCGTCCAATAGGAGCAGCGTCGTCAATATGCCCGATTACGATATACCTCGTCCGATCATTAATCGAGGTCCGCAATTGCTTTTGCAACCGTCACAGTTATACGATGTACCTCAGCAGCAAACGCAGCAGTTAAAAGAACTTCCGTTAGAATTAAATTCCGCCCTGGAAACTTTGGAGAAGTTGCAATCTGAGACTACTAGCGCCATATCAAAGTTGTTAAGCTTCGTTATGCCGCATTGGAGAACAGTTGAAAAGTTAGAAGCTAATATTATGGAGATTAGGTTGGCTGTTGAAAGATTAAGGACATCCTTGCACGATCTGGCTGAATTCAGCGAAGGAGCTCTGGGTAATGCGGCTAAGGCTTCTGATAAGAATTTGTCGACGAAGCTTTCTCCTTTAGTAGTGGCTCTAAGAAATTCTGACAGACTAGTAAATGAAGCGGCAGATAAGTTGCATCAAATCGATTGGTCGGTAAACGTGCTCTCCCGATCCGAAAACGATAAAAATTGTAAATTAGATGAGTTGGAACAGCTAATAGCTTGTTCAAAAGCATTAACCGAAGATGTAAGGCAGGCTACTTCTTTCATCCAAGGAAATAGCACTTTATTATTTAAGAAGGACGCTTCACCAAACATAAATAACAATAGTGAATGGTTAGAAGATTACGATTATGTTAATTTAGAATCCAAAGATGTAACTGCCAAAAAGCACGCTGAAATCCTCGAATGTCTTCCCCAAAAATTGAAGAAAGACTACGACACCATGATCAAAAACGTGCACGACGTCAGTTTGAACAACGAAAAGCCCACCTTGGACGATGACGAAAAACAAATCCTAACGTTCTTCGCGACGCAAGTCATCACCCACCACAATAACCTAACGCAAGCGATCGACGCCTTCTTACAGACCGTCGAACACAACCAACCGCCCAAAGTATTCTTAGCGCACGGGAAATTCGTAGTTTTAAGTGCTCACAAACTGGTGCATATCGGAGATACGGTGCACAGGAATATTTCGCAGTCGGAACTGAAGGCGCACATGTTAAAATGCGCAAATACGTTGTTCGAAGCGCTTGCGACGAGCGTTAGCAAGACGAAAATAGCGGCACAACAGTTTCCGAATGTAACGGCCGTACAAGAAATGGTCGACTCCATCGTCGATATATCCCATTGCGCTCGCGATTTAAAATTGTGTCTAATACAAGCAGCACAACCTTAAACATATAGTAAAAAGCGTACATTTTAGTATTTAAAGGTCTTGCAAACGTTTACGGAAGCTAAAAATTAAACAATTTAAGTTGGTATTACTTATTTGACACGTATACATTTATTGTCTTGGGAAGAACTTTTCAACATAAATTTAATTGACTCATCTATTTGTAATCACCTTGAAATTGTTTCTATAACTCGTTCGCACCTTACAAAACAATGTAACAGTTATACTACTTTTAAACAGGATTTAAGTGCAATTATGTCATTTTTTTTGAGAATAAAAGAAAGTAATACACTACGAGAAATCACTATTTTTTAAGGTAAGAACGTATGTAGAAATAAAAATTATTAATTGCTCAGAACAAGTAAGATGTGTGTTCGGACAGTGTATAAGTTGGCAGATTATTTAATTACTAATTTGCTACTATATATAAAATTATATGAAGAGCACTAAAAGGAGAAAGAAAAACAAGCTTTTTGGGGCACATTTGTGCATATACAATTAATTGACAAAACTAATAAATATAGTAATAGTAATTTTCTATTGTCACTGACACTTACAAAAGCTCTCAGGCAACATTTATAGCCATTATGCATACTTTCTATCACGGCTACCTATAGTTTGTTTTTTTATTCGGTGGAGTGAATTAACTTCAATCGTGTGACGTGGCCCAATTACATTTGGTATTTTTGAGCTCGCACACAACAAACAATATAAGAAAACGCCGCCGCCATATTTGTTTAACAGTTGTTTCAGCTATCAAACATCTTTCATAACGACGTTGTAAATCATTTTATACATAACCTCATTTATGGCTGCGTTCATATATTCGCCAACAAGCTACATACAAAGAATGCTCAAAGTGAAAAAAAAAGAAATTTGCCTTTGTAATAGGGGATCACTACCTCACTCCTCCGAATAAAAAAACGAACTATATTGAATGATATACTTGCAGTCTAACCGGCCCTGCGTGTGATTTTAAAATTACATAAAAAAAGGGAGTTCAGTGGCTCCAGCTTTCCATATAAAACCATTGAACCAAATTTAACACAACTAAATGGTATTACAGAGCGCATACAAAAAGGGCGGTAAAGTGGCGCCTCTATGAAACAAAAATTATGCCTTAAACTAAAGATATGCAAGGCCGGTTGGACTGAATGTCTAAATTATATTTAGGAGGCTGTGCTGGAGTGTATGTGACACACGTTGATGCGACGTCGTTTGGTTTATGAAATTAAGTTAAAAAGTAAATAGTTTGTCTTTTTTTTAGTTTTCTCTGCAGAGCTATATTAAATTAGAAATTCCAATAACTATATTTCTCTTGTAATATTACGGCTTTACTCCAGATTTTAATTATAAATTGTAAAACGAAAATTAATAATTTGCCAATTTATAACTGATCCACGTACACTGCTCAAAATAATTAGAGGAACACTTGTTTACGTCTCAATAACTTTTTAAATTGAATAATATATATATCTTATGAAGCGTATTTTAAAAACTCGCATTTTGTTCGAATAAATTTGCAAAAACCAATTTTTCATGTCATTCTTGAGAAAACTACCAATTCAAGGAAGCTGCAAGAATTAAAGCGAATCAAACAGTCAAAATATAAATTTAAAAATGTAGTTTGCTGTGGGAAAGTAATAAATCATAGAGGGTCAAGCTGGGTTACATGTTGTAGTTACTATCGTGAATGGCACCAATATACGAGAAGTTGCAAGAATTTTCAAGGTTATGTGGAATCGTTACTATTACAATTTAAGTATAGGACAAGGTCGTAAGAAAAAATACAAGTCAAAGAAAGATACATTTTTAGTCCTATCCTTGCTTTCTCGCACATCCACAGCAAGAGATCTTCAAATGGGGCTCAGAACGACTCATGGAGATTTCCAGCCAAACAGAAATAGATTGAGACCAAGAAGACCCGTGCGAAAAGAAACTTGTTAACTCCGAAGGTGTCGTTTAAGTTTCGCCCGTCAACATATCGCATGGCAACTTCGAAGTTGAACATCAATACTCTTCATTAATGACCCACGATTTCGTTTTATCGACGCCCGCATGGACGCCATTCTGCAGCTACCGTAAGAGAAGTCGAAAATTTTTATAGTGAGTCTGTGTCTGTTTGGAGCAGAATTAATCTTGATGATAGAACCGATCTCGTGGTATTTCCAGGGAAGCTAACCGCTCAACGATACGTTGATCACATTCTAGAGGATTATGTTGTACCAGCGACTTATGGTATAGGTCCAAATTTTGTGTTTGTATAGCGCGGCCATCAACAAAATCTTGATTCAACACCACGGGATTCAAATCATGGATTGGTTTTGACTAAGGCTGGTATTTTTAGTTCGTTCTCAAGGCTGTGCTCATGCTCAAGCACGCGTTGGCACCATTTTTGCGTATATTATACAATGGCGCCAACGCTGCTTGAGCATCAGCATCGCCCTGAGCACGAACTATAAATACCAGCCTAAGTCCCGATATGAACCCAATTGAACGTCTTTAGAATTTGTTAGACGGACGCATCCGGAAGCGCCCAAACCAACTTCAGACTCCAACAACTAACAAACGTTCTAAGCGAAGAATGAAAAAAATATACCGCAAGAAGATATTCGTAAGTTGGCGCGAAGCATGACCCGGAGGTTACTTGCTATTCACTTTATTTCTTGTAGATAGTTTGAAATGTCATTGTTTTCTCAAAAACAATATAAAAAAATTGTTTTGTTTTTTCAAATTTGTTATATAACTTTTTTAAGGTAAGGTTTTTTATAAGATTTCTATTTTATTACAACTAAAAAAAGTTATTGAGATGAAAGCGAGTGTAGTAATTATTTTGAGCAGTGTATACTCCAATAAACTAGTTAACGGCAATAATGTTTTTATCGAAATAAATTTAGCAATGATTAATATTTGTATTGGTAAGAATAAATGAAACTAAAGTTTAAGAACCTAATAACTATAAAACTGGCTGATTATAAACAAATTTACAAACACTTTTTATGGATGCAATATTACTTTTTCAAAACATTTTTTTAAATTACTAGGATTAACCTAAAATAAAAAGTAAGATCTTGCTTCGAATATGTATTAGACAAACTGAATAATTGAAACGGTAATATGACGTAAGCATTGTAGTGTTAAAAGGTAGAACTAGTTTTAAGATATTCAACATTTCTGTAAAACGACGACGTTGCATGTTAAATACAAATTATCAAAAAAAAGGTGAGCAAAATGAGTTATCAAATAATGTTTTCAAAGTTACACTATATGTACAGAAGAAAAAAACTTGAGACCAAGCAAGTACAAAGTAGGAGAATTTTCTAAATAGACAAAAATCAACTGCAAAATTAAATCAAATATAAAATTCTCGATCTGGTGCAAATTTTAATTATTATTTATAATTTATATTATTGTCGTTTCATCTTAATACGTATTTTGTCGAGGACCTAAAATTTCGCTTTAATATTATCTATGCATATGTAAGAACATTACTAATAAGGAAGCTATAAAATTAAGCAAATACTTTCAAACATTACTATTATAAATAAATATATGCTATTTTATACTTCTTTTAAAAACTGTGATATTTATTTTTAGTTAAATGTAATAGCACGAAATATTGTAGATTATTTTTTATCGATGTTGTCAATTTTTTGTAGTGTGTGCATTTTATATTTACTAAATACTACATAGAATTTATTTTAGATTTTATATTTTAATTGTATACACAACCGACTTTATATAGGATTTGCTGGCGCAGCAGTACTGGTTTGAATATGTTTCCAATTCTGTGCAATTTTGTGCAAACTACATAGATTCGTTGAATTAGTTAACATTTAAGTTAACTTGGACTGATTATTTTAATGGCATTTTCTTGGTGAAATGTATTATGTGATACATTTAGTTCGTTCATTTCTTAATCAAAATACTGCCAATGTTAGTTAACTTTTGAGAAGACTTTAGCACTAAGGGGAGCCTTATTTAGGAATGAAATTATTTATACAAATATTAGGTTTTGCTACTACGTAAAGAATTTTTTTTATTTGCGCAAATGGTGAAAGCCAAAAGGATTCCTATATTTCTACATAAAGATTACAGCTAGATGGATATTGTCTCGTCAATTTTAGATAATGGTTTTGTACGTTTCTGTGAATTTAGATGTAGTGGAAAATGCTTTACTATAAAAAGCTGTTTTATATTAATTGAATCAATGTAACCCACATAACAAAATTCAAATTTGCCGCAAGTATTTTTAGTAACTTCAACAAAAAGATACTAAAATTTCTATTAATGTAATACAAAATTGTAGGTAATTTCATGTTTTAATGTTGAAGTTAGTAAGGATAATAGCAGGAAATTTGTATTTTTCAGTGGGAAGGATATGGCATATGTACCAGAATCCAAATGTTTATAGATTTTATTGAATATAATATGCAATTATAAAAATATAGAAAGTAAATTTCCCACTAATTTTATTTTTTATTTCATTACTTTTAAAAATAAATTTCTCAATAGTATATGTCTTCTAGCGCCAGTTATATTACATTGCAAATATATTCATGTATTCCTAGCCTAGCACAGATTTTCTTCATTCAACGATTGTTTCATACAACCTTACCCAAGACTGGTTTTTAAAACTAGGTGGCGCTATAATTTTCCAATTTGAAATAAACTCGCTTAATCAATGATTTTCTAAAGTCGAAATTGTAAACTGACCCGTAACAGGATTAAAATCAAAGTTATGAATGAAGTAATTGCCGTAAAGAACGTAATGTTTATGCGAATGCGTAGAACTCTCTTTGCATTTTTAAATTTACCCTTATAGCGCCCTTAAGTGCCGCATGAAAAATGAACAACAATTCCAATATGCCCTTACGTTATTAGAAAAATGAAGGCGAAGATGCAAAACAAGACCTATAAATAGGCAAAAAACAGGAGGAGGTTACGATTATTTTTGTTAAAATGAAAGCACCTTCGAACAATTCTTCAAGTATACTAAAATGAGAGTGCCAGTTTTTGAAAGTTTGTTGAAATGTTGAGGTTGATGGAGTAAAAAATATCCCGGGAAAGAGATCACGGAATATGATCAGAACAAAGGCTATTCCTCTGCGTATGTAATTAATTTACCGGAGAACGTAAAAATTTGTTTGTGTATGTTTATGTTGGTAATTCAGCTCTTTTTTATATCGACTGAAATTTCTTGCATCTGATTAGTTTATTATATATAAGGCATCCAAAGGCTGTGCATAAGTATGAAATCGCAAAGTTTTATTATAATCCGCAGCAGTTGACAGCGAATATAAAACTTGGTCATCTCGCGAGGATTGCTTGCGGCGTCATATTGTTGTTGCGGACGTTTATAAAACCAAACATACAAAAGGAATATTTTATGTCCAAACAGTTGCGCCAACAGTATCTGTTACTGTTGTGGATTAACTTATAATTCCTGCTGTAACGACGGTGTGGTAAGAAAGAATCACAAGAGTGCTGAGAACCTGTGCTGGAAAGGTGTGCAGTCGTATTCACCCATAAATGAACGACAACCATATATAATATTGTTCTTTTACGCAGTATAAATATATGATATAAATGTAATTAATTTATATATAATATATATCTAATATTTGTATGTCTTAGTTCCTTCATTCACGATAATAATAAGATATACAGACTGTAATGTAGTCATTGTAATACTATATAACTGTGTAAAATTTTATATTATGTTTAGGAAGCCTCTTTGTATAATATAGATTTTTCTGTACATACTTTGATCTAGAAATTAGGCGGTATTTTAAATTATATGTTTTACATGCGTATATGTAATTCATGATTTATTTTATTTTTTGGTTTATTTCAAATAAATATAGTATGTTAATTGGTATTTGGCAGTTTTATTGTCTAAATTAGCAAAACAGGTATTAAAAAACCATTATGCAACTATGTACATATTTCATCTACAGGCCACTTAAAGTGATCCACGCAAATATCACAAAAAACAAAGCAAGTATTCGAAATTCGGAGCAGACACAGTTGGTACGGCCAGACGGGGACATATTGTTATTATAACTTAATTTGATTTAATTTTTTTTTCGTATTTTTTTGAATATCATCGAATGAAATACAATATTGATAACAAAAATTGGCAATTTTTAAATATCCCCCCAATATTCAAAATTTTGAAGCCTGCTAATGGTGTTATTTATGGAACACGTATTAACGTAAATTCCAATTTTGGGGTTGCATAAATTAATGTACACATATCTATCAATATTTTTCAGTACACCATTGATTTATAACTGTTACATGTTGAAACATTTGGAAAGATGTTTTTCATCCCCCGCGGTTATACACTTATTCACTTCACTTCCTCATTTTAAATAGGGTTTCACTTGATAACATAAAGCATAATTAAATAATTTAATTTTTCAAGATAAGTATGAATTGAGAATTCCATCATCTCCGCAATCTACATTACCCACGATAACGCACCCTTAATATTTAGTGGTGTGTTTATGCACCGATGTAATTTAAACTAATTAAACTTTAAACGTAGAGCATGGGCAAAGTGGTTGATATATGATATATATAGATTATCTTGATCAGCAGCGGCTCATGAGTATTTTTAATGGATGGGCAGCAGTAGCCACAAACTCTGAACATTATTATTATTATGATTATTTATGTGGTAGTTCGCGCCACATTTCAAATACACATGTTAGTTTATTAGAGTGGCTACCCTGTGGGGAGGGAGAAGAAGGTATTGAATAATGGCAGCTTGAAAACGGAATCGAGCGCGTCGTTCATTTTATGTTATGTTATGAGCAATATTAACGTGTGTTAAATACAGTTATTATTATTATGCGTTTTAATTCTGAAAGGAAACGACCATTCCTACATTTAAAATAAATAAATATTCTCAAAATTTTCAATTTTCTGTAATTATATTTGGGTGGACAGTGCCTACCCTGCCACCTCCGACGAGCCGCCACTGTCTATGATGCGAATGGCGGAAAATACTCATTTGGATAAATAACCAAACGAACGACCAACCTAGCCAATATACTAATAGAAGAATTCCAAATATTCCTATAATTTCTATGGCTGAGAGCGCCATCTGTGAAACGGTCGGCAACTAACAATGCTACGTCACGGCCTCCTAAATATATAATTAGGCTTTCAGTCAAGCTAGCCTTGCGCATCTTTAGTTCAGGGCATTATTTTAGTTTTATAGGGAGTGCCACTCTACGGTGCATTTTATGTGACCAGTAATACACGTTAGTTGTGTTTAAATTCCGTTCAATGGTTTTATATGGAAAGGTTGGGCCACTGTACTTTTATGCCTAAATGAGACGAAAATTTCAATCCGTAGGGCCGGATAGGGTAAGCCTTTGTAATTTAATAACTCACATTTTCGGGGGTCATAATCAGAGATAACTTATACATCATAATAATAATAAAAATAATAATAATGTGTAGATGGTCCCAATAAATCCACATACTTTAATTTCAAACAACACAGAACTAAAACCCAACGACTGACTACCCTCTTTTTTCTATTCCCGCTCATTTCCAGGCCCTTCCCATTCTGGCGGGAACTACCCGTGCGGAATATTGGCGGGAAATAATAAATAAATTTGAATTTACCATACATTTACTACAAATATAAATTTATTTCCACTAGTTACACTGCAGAAATGATGCCAATAAAAAGGAAAATAAAACGGAAAGTAATAGACATTTACATTACCTACATCTAAATTAATTGAAATCTAGAAATTCATTTATACTATAAATAGTTTTTGTTTTCTCGTGCGATTTAGAGGGCGCACCGCCGAGCGATAGTTCCCTTTATTAATACGGTTATACCCGTTATGCGCGGAGACCAATATGAGCATGAAATGAAATATTATCTGATCTTCCATTTCGAAAAATAAACAAACTAACTGAACTCACTAGATTGCACAGGATATCAAAATTTAATAAATTCAAGATATTAGGCATATAATGGAAGAAAGAATCAACTCTTAAGTTACACTAAATTACCACATAAACACTTATACTACAACTGCTTCATTTATTGCCCTAAATGTTAAGTTGCGTTACAGTACAGGACGCTTCATAAACCAACCTCAGAAGTTTTATAAGGGATAATAAGAAACAATGGTATTGATTCATCTATAATTACACAATTTGTCATAATAATTGTAGTTACATATAAATATTTCACAACTGCTTATGTGGATATTCACTTTTACAATATTTTACCAATGTTTAAATTAAAAATCGTAAACTAAACTACAGCACTTCATATCATTCTTCACATTGTTTTTTCGACGGTTGTTTCAACCCTTTGGAAAATTCCAAAAGATTCCGTTTCATCGAATACGCATCTTCTCCATCAGCATAATATTTAGGCTCTATTTCGACAGTTTCAAATTTCAACGAATTCTTATACAGGTTGAGAGCGGCCCTGTTACTCTTGCGCACATGCAATGATACATATATGGCATCGAAGCATTCCACCATTGCCTCTGACGCTTGATCCATCAATTTCTGTGCCAAGCCCAGGCGGCGATGAGATCTCTTCACAGCCAACGATGTTATATGACCATGTTTCAAATCTTCACCATCCTCTTCCATTTTAGCAAGCACGTAACCGACAATATTCCCTTTTTCATCCTCGGCAACATAACTTAACTGTGGCCAGCTTAAACCATGATAAAAATAGTACTTCATCTGATAGTTTTCTGGCAAGCACAATAAGTTGCAGTGCTGCATGTTCATTAGATCCTCTGGCTTTGCACATCTTATGTTCATGTTGGAAGTTTCTTGTATGCAGTTATTCACGTCTTGATTTCTTAATGTTACGTCGGCTATCTTTCAGTTCTTGAACAGACGTATTCTCACTCATACCACCAACAAGTTCCCTGATAAATTTAAATCGTGTTAAGAATAATTTCCAGACGATACACCAACCTGAAAAGCACGAGAACGATAAGTCAACGTTTACTCGTTAGAAACACGAAGACACTAACCAAGAAAGATCAGCACAAACACGAGCGCAACAGAAGATATTACTGATAAAATCGCTAGTATTATATCTTTCATGATATGCCTTTTAAGTTGAAAGCGATAACTAACTTATTTGAAGAATAATTTTAAAAACAAAACTATCACGATATTCACGCCATTTTGAGCGGTATGTTTTAGTACGTGATGTCACGATAATTTTAATCAGTTATAATTTTTCACATACGATAGCAAATACAAAGATCAATTTAATTTCATCATATACTTACTGTATTATGGAGAATTTACTTTCCCTCATACACGCTGTTGTCATTAAAAAGCAAGTCAGTGTCAGCGCCGATTTTTAAAGTAGAGGTTGGTAATCCAGATCATAGAAAATGTTTTTAGGATACTAATTAATGTCATACATGATTTTTTATATGTTATAATGTTGTTTTCATTTTTAGTACATTTTTAGTAATAGCCTTGGTATGTACCGTGATTGATTGGAAGTAAATATGGCTATTCACGGAAAGCTTTTCACACATTAGCAAGCTACAAGTAACATAATAGTTTCCAATGTATCTAAAAGTTGATGAAAACGTGTATTTATTGAGTTAGTTAACGTTAATTCCATACAAATGGGACTGACTATCCCCCTCATCTCTGCTTAACACCATCCTAAATACGATATCTTTAAATTTTGTATATAGGATGCGTTTTTTCCTTATCTCAGGTGCTAAATGTATCACGTTGGCAATATTACTGCCAAAAACCTAATATTTAATGTTGAAAACTTCCAACATTTCTCAATGTGATACTTTGGTAAGAATTTCAAAGAAATTTACCATTGATTTTAATAGATTTATTATAATTTCTCCCGCCCCACCCACTACAATGATTTTGTGGCTTTTCTCGCTAGGCGCCGCTAGCGTACCACAACCAATAATAGTGTCAGACGTCATCCTTTGTGCTACTCTAAACCATTTCTAGACGTACGTAATAGATTTTGATTTTTAAGTAAATTTCTCAGATTTAATTTGCGTGTTTAATAGACATGCCTAGGATTCACAAGTGTTGTAAATTTCCAGGTTGTTCAAGAGTTTATAGGGATAAAGAATCAATTCACTTTCATACGTTTCCAAATCATCCAGCAACATTGAAAGGTTGGAAGAAAATATGTCACCCACAAATGAATCCGTAAATGTACAACATCTTGGAATATGCTCTAGGCACTTTCATAGTTCTTATTGTAATTATTCTCTAAAGCGGTACTTTAATCGTGATGCTATCCCCCATGCACCCTCTTCGTAAGTTAGTACTGTAGGATTATCATCCACTTCTGAAAATGAACAGGTAATTTACTTTTTTTAGAACCAGGTAGTGAAAATTCATCTTTGAATACTTGTTTTCAACTCATTATTGCATTTCTGCTACACTTTCTTCTTCTTTGGACAATAATTTCATCACCCCATCTCTGTCACTACCACAAAATAAAGAGGTGTCATCAACAATTTTAACAGAATTTGAATTTTTATTATATTTATAATTACATTTCTTATCCTGTTTTTGAATTAATTTTTATTTTCGAATTTGTACGTTTGTTTTAGATATGTCGATGATTTCTGCTAATTAAACATATTGGTCAGTATTTCCGCCTAATGTTTAATTTAACAATGCCGTAGCTAAATATTTGATTATAATTTTTACGCATTCACTGTGAATATTATGACTCTTGACGACAAATTTTATTCTCAGAAATGATTAAAAGTCGAATTAAAAATGTAGTCATGGCATTATTAAATTAAATGTGAGATGTAAATACGACTCGTTATTAGTAGGCGTATCACATTGATGAGATTAAGGAAAATCGAAACATATCTAACTTTTAAATGCCGCGCCATATTTCGTAAGCACGAATCAGTTGTATTTCCAGGTTTGGACGTAAGAGGACCAGCGGCCACATACGTGTTTCCAAGGAAATGCACAGGGGTCACATTTCTCTTTAATTGGTGTTCTGTGATCTGACAGTCAGCGAGTTGGATATAAATATTGTCAGGGAATATCACGGTATCGTTGCGACATCTTGTGGAAACTGTACAATGCTTGTTGCTACTTTACACGGCCTCCCGGATAAATATAGACTTTCAGTCAAATCGGTCTTGCGTATTTTTAGTTGAGGTATTATTTTTGTTTCATAGAGAGCGCTACTTTACGATGCTTTCTGTACGTGACCACTGTGACCCGTAGCCAGTGATACACGTTATGCTTTCCAGAGGGGTGCACTAGTATACCTTTGCTCTGTAAAGATTGACGTGTCCCGATTAACTATTATTTTGTTAACGCACGTCGAGCTAAAAATGATTCATCGCCATGTACCTTGAGACTACTGTACTTTTTAATGCAATTATATTTCCAATGGCTATGTTTTTGTTGAGTAGGGTAGATTAATGTTAGTGCGAATTGTTTTCTTTCAGAGTCTTTAGTTCGTAAGTTGCTATTGTAGAAGTCAGTACGTGAATAAAATTATGGTTAAAGCTGGTTGGTGCGTTATTGTGTTTTTAAAATAACTAGATTTTACAATTTTGTGCTGCTGGTCTATTCCGTCTGGTAAGCAAAAAGGTTAATTGCAATAGTAAATATTACTTTTAGGAATACGTTAATCGAAACCGTCAATGCGTGTTTTTTGCGCAACTTGTGCGCTTACTTTCTGAACAGAATTTAGTTGGAAATAGAACATGTGCTATTAAAAAATGTGCTCGAAAGAATGCATACACTTTTTGGCACATTTTGTGAATGATATAATGCGAAGAAAAGCTTGTATAGAAGAATGACTAGAATTTTGGATGGCATTATGCATCCTATCAAGTTTGAAATGTATGAGAATTGGCGTGGTAGTCTGTTTAGTTAGTAGACCACCAGAGGGATAGGAACACAATTTTAACGTTAGGTGCCCCACCTCTTCTTTTATATTATTTCTGGTTGCTTTTAAATTCCGTTCAATGGTTTTATACGGAAAGCTGGAATCACTGTTCTACTCTCGTTTAATGTTATTTTAAAATCACACGAAGATTGTTAAGGGACCGATAAACTGCAAGTGTATCATTATATATAGAGGGTCGTGTTAGTTAAAATTTTCATTAGTTTAAATTGTAAAGGAGGGGTCTGATTGGTTCCTTGACCCTAAAAACTACTCGCGCACTCTGACTGGCTCTTTCCGATTAGAATCATTCCTATTTCGAGAACTTCTTTCGGCCACATTACTCCAGAAATGAAATTTAAATAAGTAGATTAGTTCTTAAAATTACCTACGTTTGAGTTAAAGTCTTAAGTATGGTTTGTGAATACAGAGCATCGTTAGTTATTGAATTATTGTATTATTGTGTATTAAAGTAAAATAAATTAAAATAAGTTCAAATAAAATAAATCGAACTAATAAATTAAAATTAATTATAACAAAAATAACTTTTTACTTATTTTTATATTATTTTATTTTAAATTTAACCCTGTTTTTAATGCAATGGCTACAATATATGAAATATATACAAGACGCACTCATTTTTGTTACTAAAAACTTGAAGATTTATTTCAAATCATCATCAAATTTTGCGCTATCAAATTGTGGTATTGAAGATACGATTAAAGTCCAAGTATGAAAAAGCTGGAAACTGTACATCGCTTGTCGTCAATTTAAATTCACATTAGTCTAAATTGTAAAGGCGCTTTCCGATTGTCTCCTTGAACTTAATAAGATTAAAAACTGTTCGCGCACTCTGATTGGCTCCTTCTGTTTACGGGATTAGAATTATTTCTAGAAGTTCTTTTCCGCCGCAGAATATCCCAAAAATAGGGTCTTCACCAACGAAATTTTTTATTCTACATATAGGGTGCCGTGTCATAAGGTAGTTTCAGTTTAAGATTATCTATATTTGTGCAAAAGTCGAAGTGATTTGTTAGTGCAGTTAAGCGTTAAAGTTTTTGAATTATTGTAGAAACTTTTGTGGGTATATTTGATTTAAGTGCTGTTTGAATTTTACCGAACCTAAGTCTATGGTTGCGTTCGAAATACATAAATCGCTACCGCAACGTTTACAACTCGTTTTCTCAACATGTTTAGTGTTTTTGACGGCTATTCCAGGATATGTTGTGATTGTGGTGACAGTTGGGAATAGAGGTTATAGTGGGTTATAGCGTTACTGTCAGTTTATCTATTTTTTTTTACTGAATTTTGCTATGGAGAATGAAAAACATTTTTTTATAGAGGACGATTACACCTTAGAAAATAGCAACAACACCATATTGAAATATATGGTGTATGATTTAATAAAACCAATTTTCGATCTGAGCTTTCAAATACATCCTCGTAATATTCGCTCAAAGAATTCTTCAAAGTGACTGTTTCCAGATATTCAAATGATCAATTTTATAAACATTTTAGGATGTTTCATTCGTTTCTGTTACTTTGTATAGTGTAATTCGTATTCATACGATATTTCGAAATAAGCCATTTCTTAAAACTATATAGATATAGGGGGTATAGGTATAGGTTATGTTCTCCGCTGGATTTCAAACGTAAATAAAGCAAGTTTCATATCTACTGGAAAAAATGGCGTCCGCTTAGTAAACATGTTGTATACAACGCTAGCGTTCAGAGAAAAACACTCAACAGTTGGCTAAACGTTATGCCATTCGAACGCGGCCTATGTGTCTATGACAATAATTTACAAAAGTTTTATACTTATCTAATTTTAACAAGAAAATACAAATAATTTATGTCCTACATGTATCGAAAACTGCATAGTTATATTAGAAAGGAAATATGTAGTACAGTTATGAAATAGAAGACGTGCAAAACTGAAGATTCCAGTCTGTTTCCACCGAGTCTAACTTGTGCAAATCCGAACATTATTCTATTTTCAACTTCCGGTCTTATATTATTACTATTCTCTATATATCCTAACACGACTTCCGTATCGAATGATTCCTCTACTTCTGTATTCACTCTATTTTTCAGCGTAGAATGACCGTCGCCACCGTTGGCTAGAAATTCGACGGTAATTATGCGATATAGGGAATTGAATTTGAGCCTCTCATATTTAGGATACGGGCACCTTGCACATCTAACTGTTATAGACGTCACTCTGTGATCGACCGGCCGCAGTCTATCAAATGTGTAGTGTATACCGGATGCTTGTATGAATTCGCCATTTGCCTGGAAGAAATCTGCTCGCACTCCAACTTCTAACGTCCTTTTAAGTTGATGTCCATAAATTTCGAAGCTCAAGACTTTCTGGAAGAAGGGAAGCATAGTGTATATGTGACCTTGTGATATTTCGCCGGCCACGACGCTTTCTCTGATTCCACCACCGTTTATGATGGCGATAGCGGTGTCTGTCCATCCATCCGTGCCATTATAAAGGTTTAATTTATAATCGATGAACGCATCGAGAACCATATTGGCCGCGTTGCATTCTTCTCCTCTACAACGGGTTGCGTTTAAGTCTACGTCACTATAGCCGATTATCTTACTATTTACTTCCTCAATTTGTGGTCTATACTTTTCCACCACCTCCAATATTTTTGGATCTTCTGGAAAGGACTCGTTTAAAAATACCACGTAACTGTCGCTACCAGAGGATTCTACGACATCTCCTTTCTCGTCGAAGACTAGAGACAAGTGTCCTATGTATTTAGTGTATGCGTACGCTTGTACTACGGGACATGGGGGTCTATCTGGTCTTCCTACTAATGTTGGGTATGGGCCTTCGTATGTTTCCTTACTAGGAACCGTATGCGGTTTATCGTGCCATAAAAACGTATTCGTATGTCCACCAACAACAACATCAATTTCAGGAACGTTTTTGGCTATATCCCGATCAACATCATAACCGGAGTGACCGAGTGCGATAAGAATCTTTACACCACTTGCTAGCAGACGTTTTGCTTCTCTTCGTATCCCGTCCACTTCGGGTTCGAATTTAGTGTTTCTCGGGTTGGAAGCCAGTTCAGTCTCGGGCGTCAGATAACCGATTATTCCAATTTTATGACCATCGACGTTCAGAACAACGGACGGCTTAACCAGATTTCCAACCGATGGTTCTTTCGTGAAGTTACAATTGGCGCAAACTATTGGAACTCCACATTGCTTCGCGTAATTAGTCATTCCCTCTACACCTTGATCAAATTCGTGGTTACCAAGGGATATGCAATCCGGCTTTAGGGCAGCAATAAAAGTTGCCGCAATCGACCATCGAAGAATACTGAACCATACAGTTCCTGTAAAAGTATCACCGCCGTTTAAGAATAAGACTGGTGGTGCCTTGCCTTCCTTTGCTTCTTTTTGCCTCTCCAAAACGTAAGCTTTGGTTCTGGCAAATCCTCCGTAGTTTTTTTGTTTTACGAAACGGGCATGCATGTCGTTGTTGTGGAGAATCAGGAGACGAAATTTGTTTCCCAATGTGAAACTTATTAATAGCACTAATATTATGCTGCGGCACACAAAAATTCCGCTGTCCATTTATAAGTGTCTAATTTCTCACTATAATAAATCGATAAAGGATTTCACTGAATTGTCGCTGACGTTTTAGAAACTTTATTTTGACAATTTGAGACACCGTTTAGCATTATGTTAATTAGTCTATAGTCCATTCGCACCCTACGTTGTTGTATCCTGTCGTACATGACACATAGTTAAGAGAGTTACAAATCGGCAACATCTGTATTATAAACAGTAACTTTCTCGCTAGCGCCAAAAGTTGTGTGTACGAACTAAGTTAAAGGCGCCAACTATAAATGCACTGGTCATCTTATTTTTGCTATTTAATATATACTGAAACGTTTAATGGCTTGAAAATAAAACACAAAACGAACTAAAGGTTATTATTACATAAAAGTTTGATACAAAACTGGAAAATAATTCCTTAAATATATGGACAAAGAATGTATATAAAAGATATTAATATACATACTTTAATACAAGCACATACTCTTACCAAGTAACCTTGTGAAATTTGATACCACACAATATTTATTTATAACCTTTCTTTTATACACGTTTTTGTCTCTTCATGCGATATATATGGGCCATTTTTCTAATGCCTACTGCATTTTGGGGTGGTGAGGCTAATCCATTTAAAATCCTATTTATGTTTCCGCACTCTCTGAGGATCCATTGCAAATAACTTCTCATTCCCCACTCCTCGTAACCACTCATTATATACCTATAACAATTTGTGATCTTTATACTCTATTCCCTTCTTTTCCTTTATACTATATAATCTTGTTTTTTCCGTAAAAAATTCTTATTTTTCCTTGGCCTAATATACTGTTTTTATTACATGTAGGCATCTATGTATGTACATTTTGATACTTACATCTTCTTCCAAAAACGGAGAGGTATGCACTTTTGCTTCTCTATTGGTGTTTTTACAGGTTGGAACACACAACAATACACAATTTTTTATTAAAATACAGCTGCTAAAACACCTTGTTTACAAACGGACCTGCGATGACACGGAT
>JARFOC010000194.1:13253-36215 GCA_031763485.1 Osmoderma eremita | reverse complement strand
TTGAGATGTGCTCGGGCTCCCCTATCTCTCCCCCACTCCTCATGAAATCCAAGATGGCGGAAAAGTAAATTTAGACCTCTGTGTTAAATCTTATGGGATTTTGCGCCAGAACTCTCATAGCTATTCTATTCACATCCACTCCTTGAATTTCAGTTCTTAGTCTGGTATACTCTGTTGAAGCTTACTGCTCACCGATACAGCTAAATGGCTGTCACGTGAACGTAATCGATAACTTAGATTGATCTCCTTGTTCCGAGTCATATTGCTCCTCCTGGTATTTATAGGGGAGCAAGTATCTTAAAAGAATACAGTAATATATAATCTAATCCCCAACTACCTATGCATGATGGTCTACTTAAGATCGCTCTGCGAAGACTTAACGTTAGGTCTCCTCCACTACTACTAGCAGAAAAATTACTTCAAATTTCAACAGCACCAAATTATATAGTATATACGACTCCACTATATGTCTGCCAAGTATGAAATGCGCCGCAATGAGTGGAAAGCCATACAATAAAAACTTCTCATGGAGGGTGTTGTAATTCACTCCATCATCGATGGGGAATGGTCCAGACATTCCTGCAAATGCGGTGAACCAGAAAATTTTATTTGGTGAAGTTTAGACTTTTTTAAAAGAATGGTGTCAAGTCCGAAAATCCTACCGGAAGAAGCAATGAACAGCAATTAGTTTATGCATGTTTTAATCCACTAGACAATAATATTTAAGTATGGGTATCGTACCAAGAGATCGAGATACGGATACAAATATTTGGATTCGATAATACGCATCTATATAACCATTGGTGATAATTGAAAGGAAACTTTTGATTAGCGTTTAATTGTCATAAGAATGTCATCACTACGAATACATATCTACGAACTTTCCTCTAAATCACACGACAAAGGTACATTTATTCTGTGATTTACAAACATTTGCTTGTCCGCTGTGGAAAAGCCGAACATTAAAATGAATAAGACGCTATTAAAACAGTGATACGACTTCGGGCCTAGTAAATTCTGCACTAATTAACAATAAATGTTTGCTCATTCTATATAAATGTAGAGTTCCAGGATGGAAAACAGTAAATTCAGGGTAATATAAATCTTTGACCACCAATTAACATATTTGCTTATGCATTGTAGGAAGAGGACTTTTTCCTAATGTCTAAAATGGTAGTGGCGTGTTTTCTAAACGTATGTGCCCATATATATACACACATATGTGGAAGTATATGTAATGTGTATGTAGTTATCTAGCCAACGAGACCAACCCGTTGGGAATACCTTCGAAGAAACTGAAGTAAGCTAATTGTATACTTCTAGAAACGGTGCATATGTATGTGTATACGTAATGCCGCATGCTTGAAAATAAATTTATGCTCTCGCATCTATTAGTTTGAATTTATATGAAGCTAGAATTGGTAAAATAATACACTTTCAATCTTCACTAGCAGAATAACGAAATAAATACACTATTCAAGGAATCTTAAAAAAAGTATCCGCATTCGCACCTAATTTTTTCCCTACGCCGATCACAAATATGCCATGCTCTACTTTGTTGTTTTGTGAGTCATGTCAGATATTCGAAACGTCCTTGAAAAATGAGCGTGAAGAAGTAACCGAAAATTTAAAGAACCGTCTGTAGTATTATTTAATACATCATCCAAAAACTGGAAATACATAAATAGAATCCCGTCTTGAAAATTCATGACATATGATAAAATAAAAATCTGATTACACTAGTTAACAAGATTTTTGCATAAGAATGCCTGATTCCCATATACCTTTGCATGCTGAAATAAATTGTTTTTTCAGAATTTCTCCATCACCCTTAGTTTTTATCTTCCTAGATATTCGCCTATCCAGCTAAAATATGTTATTTCAGTTGCCGACTAGAGGTCGGAACTGATCAAGCAGCATGTAATGGCTAATCTTTGAACAAGTCTTGACGTGCTAAGATCTGCATTTCCCATTCCTAGATAGCATCTCTTGTTATTTCAGTTGTCGGCTAGAGCTCGGTGAATGAACATATACGCTGACGTTGTTAACGTCTTAAAGAGTGTAACGTTGAAGCTATTGTAGTGAAACCGCACACATTTGATCACCTGTAAAAATGCCAAGGAAATGTGTAAAACCACCCGAACTCTTTTTGCTATATTTGCAGCGAATTGAAATGCGGTCTATCACACCTCTCCTTAAAAGGTGCTATGAGCAGTATTTCAAGTGTAAAGTAGGTCATGAAGACAAAAGTTGGGCTCCCCATATTTGCTGTGTTACGTGTGTCAGACTTCTTACAGCGTGGGCAGAAAGTAAACGATATATGCCTTTTTGCTATTCCTATGATTTGGAGGGAACCATCAGATCATATTACCGATGGCTATTTTGTCTAACAAATATAAGTGGTTCTAAATCCAAACATCCTGTAAAATATCCTAATATTCCATGTGCACTGAGACCAGTACCTCACAGTCCGGAATTACCTGTGCATAAACCTCCATAAAACATGACACTAAGCGACGATGAAAGTGCTGATGATACCACGGCAAATGGAGCCCTGCTATGTTGGTAGACTATTGCTGAACGCTGAAGAGAGATGTTTCTGGTGCAAAGTACAGCCGAAAGTCATATATTAGCACATTTTCCAAGTAAATATATCACTTTGTACGTCATTTTTTCATTATTTATACACATATTATAATATATACTTCCACAAAATTTCATTCCCTTGTCACTCTCGAACCCTACCTGATCGAAAAATTCTGAAAACAGATATGAAATAAGTGTAAAAAGTACTACCAAGTTCACGCAGTTTACCTCGTGGGACAAAATAAATCTGAAATTTTGTTGACCAGTGTTATTTGAAACCATCTGGTTTCTTTAAATTTAAACAAACTTATAAATAATTCGTTTAAAATAATTGATTAACATCAATACCCGGATATTGAACGTCAACGTGACAAGAACTGAATATTTTCAGGGGATTTAACAAAAATTTAAGAGACAGTAATCTATTAAATATAACATTTTTTTTTCTTTCGAGAGGAAAGACAATATGCAGTCGGAGGTTTTTTCTATAAACGACGGACTGAGACAGGGAGGAGTAATGCGCCCAACACTATTTATCTCTATCAACATCATCAATGATCAGGCAGTGGAAAAGAGAATCCACAAGATCCATATAGGATATAATAGATTAGCGCCAGTTTACCTATCCGAGCGTGCCTTCGCGGACAACTTGGTGGTATGTGCATAAACAGAAAGAGGATTACAAGAAAATGTAACCATACGGGAAGAAGAACTAAAAAAGAGAAGACTAAAGATCAACACAGGAAAAACAAAAGTTATGACGCTTGGTAGTGAAACCAAGAGAATACATATGAATCGAATCAAGAAAATACAGAGCAAGTGGATATGTACAAATATCTCGGAATATTTTTGGAAAAAGGAGGTAACATAGATAGTGAACTAAAAGAGAATAAAGAACGCAGCAAAAGTGTATCACAGTTTGAACAGGAATAGAAAAATCAGCATAAACTGAACTAACAGTTTACAAACAATCTTCAAGCCTACTTTAATTTATGGGAGCAAGAGCTAAGTTCTTAATCAATCGCAAAAAGGAAGTATTTAAGAGCGGTCAAAAGTATTACCCGAACGGGCAGGATAAGGAACGCCGCAGTTAGAGAAGAACTTAAAGTGGAATTGGTTCTCACTATTATCGAGAGGAATCAGCTTAAATGGTTTGTGCATCTTAACCGAATGAATGACACTAGGCAGGTTAAGCGAATATGGGAGGCAAAGGTACAAAACAGCAGAGGCAAGGGAAGACATGGAATGCGGAGATAAGACTAATTCTTAAGAGTAGAGATATGAGCTGGACGGAAGCTGTAAGAATGGCGAAGGACAAGAAAGAATGGGCAGCTTTTGTGCACCTAGATGAACTGTAATCTTGATTTATAGAGTCTTTACACCTTTGGGTAGGAAGGAAAAGATTATATATAACATATTTTTCTGAGGCATGCTTTGGTTTATCGGGATATTTGAACTGGCAAATCCTTTTACACGAAAGACAATTACATCTAGTGAAAATAATTGGTCCTGTTCTTCTGAAGAAACTGTTACAGTTGCACGTTATAGGAATAAGCTCCAACTACAGGACAAATTCCTCCAACATGAAAACCAGATTTAACACCTACTGATTGCTTTTTATTTTGATATTTAAAAACTAAATTTTATTGAAAGTTGTTATTCCGTTAACAGTGTAGAAATTACAGAGTAGCATATAATAAAGGCGTTAAAAATATTCGTCGCTGCGTAAAAAGTTCGTTTGAAACATGTTTGAAAAAATCTAGTAAGAAACAATATATTAAATCATACTTTTCAGAGTTTTAATTGGTGAAGACATGGAAAAGAGATAAAAAAACAAATATATTAATAAATTCTGTGATCTATACGCTTTGGAATGAAGAATTAAACAGCTGAAGTTGGTTTAAAGTCCAGGGACGTCGAAGTATGTCAAAAGGTTGCATTTTACATTCAAAATAACAGCATTCTTAAAATATCCTTCATGGAGACTCCTTCATATTTCTCGAGGAAGTATTTATACACAGACCATCTGTCAAGGTAACTAACAGTAAGCGACCGAGATAACTTTCATAATCATCAAATACAAATCCTTAACTTCTGAAATTATCCACCTCAGAACAGAAATGATTTAAGTCTGAAATTATTGTGGATTTCCTTATTTAAGCAGTAATACGATTATCGCTGGTATATCCAAGCAATAAAGAGATATTTATGAAAACAGGCAGACATTGATTGCATTTCCCACGTAAGTATGTAACATATGTATGAATATTAGTATTAACCTTTAGGTGTGTTCGAAATTCTTTTACTTTTACCTGCGTGTGTGTTTGTGTGCGCGTGGCGGTCGATATGCGTATACATATTTATGAGATACAACGTTTTATCTCGTTCTGGCGCCCAATGATCTAATTTCGTACAACAATGAATGCGTAACAACAATGTCGAAAATGGTGCGAACATTTCGTTATAATGTACGAAATATGATAATTGAAATAGGAGAAAGTGGGAAAATTATTTCGACTATTTTTGGTTGTTTGCTTCGTATTAAAGAAATGTGTTATGTATGACACAGTTTTCAGTTTTTATTCAGAGGGTCTATGAAGAGAAAGGTTAACATATGTGTACCTACACACAGCTTTTGAAAATGAGATGCCATAAAATAGTTCTATCGGCCACTGTTAAGGATTGTTTTGTGCCCGTCAAAAAAGACATAACAGCAATAATATTCGTCCCGTTCAGAAGTTTCATTACTTGAAATCTCGTTTAAAAGCAGGGAATGTTCTGCATTCTCTCGAAATATCGGCCAACAACTATGCATGCACATGGCAAATGATGCAAGACCGATACAATAACAAGAGTGTAATAGTGCAAAAATATTACCGCAATTTTTTAACTTCCAAATGCAGCCAAAGAGAACTTAACTATATTAAGGCAAATACTAAATGGTGTCCAAAACATACTAGAGCACTGACACTGCTAAAACGGCCCAAAGAGCATTGGGACGATTTATTAGTACATATTGTGATTAAAAAGATGGATTCCCAAACATTTAAAGAATAGGGAAATAAAATCCAATGCACAGAAATGCCAACACCTGATGACCTGATATCCGAAGTTGGCTGGGCGCAACCGTCTTTTGCGTATAAGCGAAAACACGGCCAACGAATATCTTGCCAACTTCTTTTCGTACCCGGCGCCATATATGTGCGCTTGTTTCTGGAAGCGCGGTTGGTGCACCGGTGCGGTAGCAGGCACGCAGCAAGCGGTGCGCGGCTCGTCAGGCAGTTGTAGCCGGTCAACTGTGCTGGATACGAACGGGTCTCCGGTCGACGGCTGTTACTTTCTGTCTTTTTCGGCGCGCGCAAAACATTTAGTATATTAATCAATTTTATATAAGATAAGCTGTAGACGGGATATTTAGGAGTACAAATTGCCGTTTTTATAACCTTCAAAGCATCATAAAAGTCAAGATATAAATAGTAAATAGAAAAGAAATGCGAGGCGGTATATTAAACACACTGTATCGGATCAATCTTCACCATCCTTGATTAATTCGAAACACGTGTTTCGGGGAAGCATGGATCCCCATAACACATGTCGCGAATTAATAAATCTATATAAACGATAATCAGTTTAGTATCGTATTTTTTGAGAGAGGTTACTGTTGTTGCGATAAAAATCTGAGCGTAAATCATGTAAGAATACACTAGTATATATCATAATATGCCGGCAATTCATTCAGAAATTTAATTTAAGCCTAATTGACATAACTAGAAATTATAAGATTCCCATCCGACCAAATAACACATAAGTAAGCTTAATAATTGCCGTAATAAATACTCAAATGAACTGCTGTTCGCTACAAAATGCTATTTTAGTTCATTAGCTCAGCAGCTCCATTATTTATTAAGGTAAAAAAATAATGAGGAATAGTAATTTATATGTATTTTGTAATTAATTCAGAATTTTCATTTTGTTAAAAACATGTGTATGCACACACAATGGGTACAAATACAATATATGGAAATAACAAGTGTAATTATAACCCGAGAATGTTACATCATATCATTACGTAATTAAATTATTTCATTTTTAAACGATTTGTGAGAAGGACAATAGAGAGAATATAAAAAATATTTTGCAAATAAATTGCACACGAATGATTGCATACATGGGCCAATGAAATCTTGTTATGGTTCTGGTATTACATGCTTTAATTTTAGATGAATGATGATGATTGTTTTTAATAGAAATTCTCATGATTAGCTACAACTAATAATACTAAATAAAATATAAATATTTGTGTTATATTATTATACAGCAATAATTATTCAAAATTTGGAAAAGAACAAATTTAAAAGTATTGGTTTGGTGCTTTTTTAAATAATAATAATAAATAAAATTCATTTATCACAATATGAAAAAAATATAAATTCACATGAAAAACATATGTAAAATATATTGATGAAAGAGTTACAAAGTAGCATCAACCATTGAGAATTCAATTGATCCACCTTGCAATTAAAATCCAAATTGAAGTAAAAAAAATACAAAAAATAAAAAAGACACTAAAAGCAATGATTATATATCATATATAAATTTATAAAATCTCCCCCTCTCTCCCCCCTCTCTCCCTCTCCCTCCCCCTCTCTCTCCCTCTTTCTCCCTCTCTCTCTCCCTCCCTCCCCCTCCCTAGCTGTAGTTCCGTTAATCCTTGCGAGACATGATATGAATGAATTATTATTTTTACTTCTCTGGCAACGGTTGTCGTACTAATGCCGGGATCCACTTCCACGGATTTAAAATCTTCTTTTCTGCTTGTTGCACTCTGTGTGATCTTTGGAGGCTAAATGGAATTATTGATGCTGGTTCAGTAATAAGGGCCGGTTTTACAAACACAGGATAAACCTAGTATAACGTTATTCGTAGAATAAAGTCGGGTTAGTTGTATAAGTTGGTATGTTATTCCATGGAATAGTTATTCCAGTGTTTATACTGTCATTGTAAAACCGGCCCTAGGTCGATACACGACTGGTACAATTGTATCAGCCGAAGAATGTCGCCGATTCCGAAAACGTTAGGCGTACAAATTTTTTGCGTCCTGTTTCGCCTCAAATTCAAAGCATTTTTGTGTATTCGATATTCGTATAGGCTGCCATTACTGACGCACACATCCATGCAGCAACAGCTACGCCAGTACATTGTATAAAGCATAGGGCTCTGTCTGTAGTGATTATCGTTGATTGGGACAGGGCCGATCTCGAATAAAAAAAATCATTTTCTCGTTACCACGTGCACATAAAACCGCTAAGTGTTTGTATTTTATGCGCGCATGTACCTTTCACATCTTTTTTTATTCTTAAATATACTTCCATGCTATCTGCTACGCAGGCGATGCGATATTAATCGCTAAGCCGAAGACAACTTGCAAAGATTACTGCTTTCTTTTAATCAATCAGCAAAACTCTGTATATGACTATTGACACTGAAATCAAATGTCTAGTAACGTACAAAGAACCGGTAAAATGCAAACTGGAGGTTGATGAAAGGATGATCGAACAAGTAAATCAGTTTAAATATTTGGGCGCAGATATAACAAGCTCTGGGAATCTAGATAGTGAAATCCGGGAACAAATAATGAAACCATCCCGAATTTTAGGATGCTTAAGAGATATTGTATGGAGGAACACATACCTTAGAACGGAAAGTAAAACGAGAGTATACAAATCAGCAACAAGGCCCATAATTACATGCGCTGCGGAAACAAGACCAGATACCACCAAGTCACAACAGATGATGCGATCAGCAGAAATGAAAGTAATAAGGAGCATAAATGGGAAAGCACTGCTTGACTGAATCAGGAGCGAAGACCTACGGCAATAAAGCGAAATACGAGACGTGGCAAAATGGATAAAAAACGAAGAAAAGTTTGGAACAAACACGTAAGCAGAATGGGCGATGCTAGACTTGTGAAAAATTCCAAAATAAATAATGTTGGGAAAAGAAATCGGGGCAGGCCATCGAAACGCTGGAAGGAATGTTGGACAACTACATCCGAAGAGGCATAGGAAGAAAACAGACACCCTACCTACGACGTGTAGAAAGGAAGAAGAAGAAGAAGAAGAAAGAAGAACCATACAGAATTCAGCGTGTATATTCAATAATTACCAATAAGACAAATGGGAGCCTGAATATAACCGCATATCTTTAAAAAATATATCTTAAAAGGTGTTTTTATTTAATTGCAAAAAAATTATCAAAAACTAGACACATTAATTATAAAGGCAATTTAACGGGGCACTTAGAATATCAAAAGCAATAGTCATTTCAAATTCAATTTCGAACATTCACCATTTAAAATTCGACTTAAAACCTTTGAAATACGATTATATTAATTTAAACTCGTAATAGACCCGTAACAAGCGGAATTATTGAGAAGCTGACGCCCACTTCCGTCATAATGAAGCTGTTTACTACATCTCATTACGTTAGATGTTCATTTCCATTCAATTATATAACATTGCCTCCAAATATACCGTTTTCGCTTACGCCATTTGCGCGTAAAGTAAGTGCAGCGAGCCCTCATCGATCGGCACAAACAGATAATAAGTACATATGTATATACGTTGTTAAATATTTTTCGGCAGATTGTAGTTAATTCTCTTTCTCTCGTGGGCTCCAGCGAGGAAAAAAGGCTTTGGAGACTCCGTTAGGTGACCTAGAAAATCGCTTCCAGTTATTTTAAGATCGGCACACGTGATCCGTTCTGTAATACGTGTGCAGCGTAAGTACCAGTGTATGGTTACAAAAGTAAGTGACCCCTCTATCACAATCTCATTACGGCTATTGTTATATAATTTAAGTTACGTTGTAAAATACACGTTTAAGTGTCAGAAAAAAACTTATTTTTTGCGAAGGAAAATCTTTTATATTTACAGTGTAATCCAAATAAATAAATTCGATAAATTCTTGTACAAATAGATAACTTACTAGTAGTAGTAATGTTTTAGTAGTAATTTTTACAAGAGCAAAAAAAATCTTTTAAAGAAGTAAATCAGTTTGAGTACCTGAAAGGCAAGAGATAAATTTTAAAAAATGGTAAAGAAAGTAGAGCAACTGGAGCAATGAGACCAATATTTAGATCCAAACTTATATCAAGAACAGCCAAGCTGCTTTTATATACACCAGCAACTCAGCGAACGGTGCTAAATACCAAGAAGCAAAAAGACTGGGAATGCGTGGGAAAGAATATTAACAGGAATTTATGGAGGAACCAAAGACGCATTGGAAATTTGAAGGCGACGAACAAACCAGGAAATTCCAGATATATACGGTAGACCAATAATCACGCAAAGTATCAGGACCCAAAAGAGTAAATTGGTTGGGGCGTGTGATACGAATGAACCCAAGTAGAATATCCAGAAGAATACTGAAAAGTGGTTAGAGAGGCAAAAAATGGATAGGACGACCCAAGAGAAAGTCGTTGGAAGCGGTGAAAATAGATTTGAAGAAGGTTGGTTTGGAGGTGTAAGGGGAGAGAACGAAAGATAGGAAGATGTATAAGGAAGTAGTGGAGGAGGTAGTTCGTCTGCACGCATCACCTGACCAATAATGTTAGCATTTTAACCTTTCTTTTCTATTTTCGGTGCTTAATTATCAGATATCATCAAAGCGAACAATAAATATTACCAAAGAACTGAAATTAGGTAAACCAACAATGGACCATACTTTTATTTTACGAACAAGGCTTAAAACTATGATACCAATCAAGAACTGCGAAGCTGACTTATCAAAAAATAGAAGAAAAACAGTGTCGGACGTCGCTAAATCTTTCAGCATCGCCATTCTTCAACCGACTTCACCAAGCTCCAGATAACACTAAAGAATTGCTGTAAATGAACCATATCCAGAAAATCAAGAAACACAACATTTAAATTGAGTCCAATAACACAAAGGTTAAGCATTAGAACAATGGATTAGTTTGAAATTTACGATACCCCAAAAAGATGTGTTTTTGGACCGATCAACCTAAGAACACCTGAGAATAATTTGACTTACACTGTATATATTTCAATAAATATACTGACAAAAGTCCACCTGCACCTTCATCATGTTAACAAAGTTTTTATCAATAAGATATAATTTAGAAATCAAACCAGTAAATATTTTACTTTCTTTAATGCAGATGTGGATGTAGCACACAAAGTTTGAAAATTTTGTATTAAAAATTCACAAAATGCACTCATGTTTCTCTACAACTCCAGGTGTAACTAAGCTTACAAAAGCCTGCATACAGATTTAGAAAGGTCACTGTAGCAATCATTTTTGAATAACTTTAATTCAGTATTGAATTTCCTTTAGCAGCTATGAGAGGCATCGAATTTACTTTTGCGTAACTGTCGATTCGATATTAAGTCACTCTTCTTCCAATATGTATCTTTCAGTTAATTTTTGTCATTCATATTTCGTCTTTGGTACCCTACCTGAAAATTTCTAATTCTGAAGATGTTCAATTGGATTAAGATCAGTGGACTGAGGTGGGGATTTAAGCTATTTTAGCGTATAATACCGCTCTCGCAGAACAAGAGGATGCTTGGGATTATCTTGTTGGAAAATAAACGACTACGCAAACTCTATTTTTTTCTGCAGTAGCCTTTAAAGAATTAAGCTAGTCAAAACGATTCATTGTAGTCTCAAAAAATACTAAATTCCTTACCCCAAACCCCGACTTACGTTACCCTCAAATCAATACATTTCCTCCAATGCGTTTAACAATTCCAATCACGTTTTTTTCCAAATATGTATTTGGGTTTCTCCATACTTTTACCTTGCTATCATTGTCGTGGTTATCAAATTTGCTTTCGTCAGTCAATATTACTTTTGACCAAAACTCCCTAAATTCCCTTTTTCTGATTTTTATGATCGGCGACCAATAGTTATAACATTTAATAAACACCAAACAAAATACTATTATGTACTATCCTGAAAGGAATTTCAGTGCCAGATTTGTTTGTAATTTAGAATTTTTGAAATGAAATAATGACGTATCGTTACCTTCTCAGCCCTCGCGTTGTGACACCTGGATTCTAAAGAGGATATACGCAGTGTTTGTAAACAAATGAGGTGTACAAGCATGAAACGAGAACTCGCTGCGATGATGCTACGGAGTTTATTAACCTCGAGCTCTTCGACACGCCGCAGGCGTCATCGTGTGTTATTATGGCGCGTCCGTGGCTTAAGGACCCATATCGGATGTAAACTCTGTAGCAGTTCGTTCTGGCATATATACAGGATCAAACGAGAAGGAAGATCGGTGCGCGGCAGTTCTTTGTTTGTACAGGAGCTGGCGTGGTACAACAAGGCGATTTTTTGCTTGTCTCGGTCCTTGTCGAGCGGATAAGTTGACCAGAACAGATTCGTTGTAATTATTAATATGCAAATACGCATATCCAAAGGTAACTGTTCAACTGCTTTTTGTATGAACCACGCATAAGCTAGTAACTAAAACAATATAAGCTCGTATAGCTCCAGTGATCAATTAAATTACGCATAATTAATTGTCAAGGCCTGTATATCTCCTCTCGTTTACCAAGTCTACCAAGAAAAATTTTTCAAATCAATTCTATGTTATGTCATAAAAAAGTATTTGAAGAATCACTTTATTAATCGTTCGTTCTGAAATGTAATAAGTGTAACCTAATTATGAAAGCAATGCTAAATCATGATTAAATCTCATTTATTAGCATTGTGTAATTTGTAGTTTGTATTTGTATCATTTACTATTCAATTAAGTTACATAAATTATAAATTGTCGAGGTAAACTTAGCGGTTTTGTAATGTTTAAACAAATTATTAATGTACCTCTCTGTACAAATTCATTCGATTTATTTCTGTTCTGTTTCCTATTGTAAACCACTTCAAAACTCTTTCTTCAAGCAACAACCTCCAAGTCTTTGATCCACGACCCACATGTGATAATCCAGCCCCTTGCATTTCAATTAACTTTAACCTCAATTTCAGAGACTGTTCATTGCTATTTTTGAAATTTTATTTTTATTATTATTATTATTATTATTTCGTCTTTGTCTCGGCGTGTACAATTCCAGCTGGTGTTACTCATCTGTCGGGATCAAAGCTTGATCCTAAGTACAGATGACCATCTATCAGAGAACTTTTCTGATTATGTGGGCCGTGCCAAGTATTGCTGTTTTTTGCAGTTGACAGAAAATTTCTTTTTCATCATTCCCTGGTATTATGCGGCGAGTTGTGTCGAAGTTTTTTTCAACTGTTCCTGTGGCCCCTATAATTACTGGTATTACATGCGTTTTCATATGCCACATCCTTTGTATTTCCACATGAAGATATTTATACTTCAATCTCTTCTCTGCCTCTTTTCTTGTGACATTATTGTCCAATGGTACTGCTACATCTATCAGATAACAGTTGTTGGTTGTTTTGTCTTTAATGACTATATCAGGCTTATTCGCCGATATATGTCTGTGTGGATTTGTGTGTCCCATAGGATAGTCGCGTTTTCGTTATCCGACACTTTATCCGGCGTGTGCTAATACCATTTTTTTGCTACTCTGAAGTTGTAATATTGACAGATGTTATAATGCAGATTCAGACGTATGTTGTTGTGACGTTCTAGGTACTCTTTGTTTGCCAATATTGGGCATCCTGCTGACAGGTAGTGAATTGTCTCGTTCTGTTCTTTATAAAGGCGGCATCTGGGGTCAATATTGATTTTTATAATGTGTTTTTTATGTAATTTGTTGGCATCGCCTGATTTTGTGCTACAGTAATTAACGATTTTGTTTCTCCCTTAATGCGTCCAGTTGTTACCCACGAGAAGGTTTGTCCCCTATGTACTTTTTCTTTCTTGACGTCTCGTCCATACTGTCCGTGTAGGTTTTTCTCCAGCCACCGTTCTTCTCGCTCTGCACTTTTACAGTTTATTTTTAGTTTTTCTTTTATTATTTCTGCTTCAATGTCGGTTTTATTGTAGTTAATTATTTTGTTTTTGTCGACTTGCAGACTGTTGATGAACTTTGTGGCCATTGTGGTTGCTGACTCACCTCCATTTTGTTTCCACTTTCTTACTTGTTGTATGTATTTGTCATTCTTTATCCCTACGTACGTTTCAAGTCCTGCTGTTGCTATTTTGTATGAATCTTCCAAGCTGGTTAGTCCTCTTCCTCCCAGTCTCCTGAGTAAGTATAATCTATCACCATCTGCCCGTGGATGTAGCAAGCCGTTACATGTTAAGATTTTCCTAGTTTTTCTTTCTATTTTCATGATCTCCTGTATGGTCCAATCCATCACTCCAAAACTGTACTATTATTTTTATTATTATTATATTATTATTTTCATTTTAAATTAACTTTATTAACAGTCCTATTCTTTTACTTTGCCTTAGCGGTTTTATGACCAAAATGGTTACCACATTATCATATGTAGGCGATTCGCGCAATAATGCTGACGATGAAATGAGATAATCTAAAACCAACGGAGAGTAATTATAAGTGTCTTCAATCTTTCTTTAGCAAATCAGATTCATTTGATTTGCATTACGTAAGATAAAACTTTTCTCATATTTTTATTCTTCTTTGGCCACAACTAATAATCACTTAGAATCATCTGGTAATAAATACTATTTAGTTAACTAATGCTTTCTCGTCCAGAAGAAAATCAATCAAAACGAAGGAATTATTGAATAAACGATAATTGATGCCCAATACCAAAACCTACACATCATATGTGCAATACATTAGAGAAATGATACTAGCTACCGTAAGTACAAGCGCGAATACAAATCCCATGTTAGCGCCATAATATACCAAATCCCAGCAAAAACTACCAACCAATAGTAACTGTTAAATATTATAATTTTTAATGCCAATACACCTCTCAAACTTGGACGTAATGAATGTATTTATTATACCTACATGTTACATGAGTACATATTACGTATCTAATCGCCAATTCTAACCGTAGTGTGAATGCGTTTTCGAATCTGAAAATCACGTACTTGTAATTTCCGTTGAGTAAGTCTGCACAGATGTCAAGGTATATCTATATATTTTTTAAATATATTTTTTATATACTTCACCTTTTGAAGGTACGTGTCGGCTATTGGCAGAAATCTTTTTTTGGATCAAGGTATTAAACAAATTTAAATTTGTTTGTCTAACATGTATGCCCTTTTAATACATATTGTAACTAAGATTAATAAAAATTCTATCTTAAAAAAGAGATTGCACAGAACTGCCAATAAAATTTAAAACATACATACATTAAATTTTTTAAAGAATTTATAAACATTCATTTCTTTATTTCGTATTTATACACTCCTCTAAAACAGTGCAATAAAATGAAGTAGAAGTTCTTCTTTTGTTTAGTAAATAACAATTGATATATTTAACAATATCATTGAAAAATTAATTATTTATCAGCAGTTCAAATTATCGATACCCAAACAATAAAATATAAGAAAAATATTCTACAAAAGAAGTTGTCGCTCACATCAATACAAAATTGCTTTTTTTCATTAATTCACAGCTATTGTGTATAAGGTACAATATTCGAAACCATTTACTCTTTTTACCAACATTACAACACATGAAAACACTAAACAAATATGGATCAGATAAAATTCAATTTGTATATCGTTATCTATACCAACACCAATCAGTCAGTCGGTTTTGTTGAACGAATCTACTAATTTACAAGTAAACAAGAAAGGTAAAAATTAACGAAATGTAGCGAAAAGCATTCCTTCGCTCAAGAATAGTCCCTTCCTTTGCAATTATTTACTGTAATTAGCACTAGCAAAAGGTGTACAAGTTCAACTGTTATACCAATCAATAAAGTTCTTTGTTCTGACGTGAATGCGTTGTCGAAGTGCTTACGGTTGTCTAAATGTACATTTTCTTTTTGTAAAAGATCTGATAGTTCAGCCATGTCTATGTACATATATAAAAGCTGACCCATCGGATATACCGGATTTAATTTTAGAATGAAGCAGTAAATTATTATAAAGTAAACATGTTGAGATTGATTATGGAATATATCGGTCAAATAGCCCCCGCGGCTGAGTTGGCCTACCTCAAATTTTCATGGACTTTCCCAGTTTCAGGCTCATTTTCAGCAATAAGGAGTTGAATTTGTTTTTAGTCCAGGAACTGTTGGCTTTACGAAACCCCAAAGGAAAAACGCGCGTGACGTCAAGTAGTAAAATCTGGGCGAACAACATTTCTGGAAATCACTCCACCAGGAAAACATTGTCTTCACAAATCGATGGTTTCTCTTGCTGTCTAAAATGTGGCACCATCCTGTTCAAATTACATTTCTTCGAGGTCCATATCTTCCAATTGATTCCGGCACTAAATCGGATACCTTGTTGCCCTATTAAATAAATAGCTATTGCATGTGAATCAAAATCTAAAACAGGAAGTTAAAACGTTTATTTAGTGGTAGATCTGTGCATATGTAATGTATACATATTTAAGTATCGGACAAGAACATAAAAGCGAATTTAACGATCCAATTTGTGGTGAAGATCCTCTAGCACATTTGCATAATTAACGAAAATGTTTTATGTATCAGACGCGAATTTCCAACGCGATCATAAAACTCGCGAGACGTATCGTAATTTTCCTTTCTCCCCTCCTTCCCCATAACATTATCATCCATTAGCATCGCATTTCCATACAATCTGTTGGCGAACATAAAAGTGACACGAGCTGGAAGATGCCAAGCAATGACAATCGAATCTAAAGCCGATATGGCATCAGTCGTTATTCTTTCATCGATATTTCCAGTACATCATTGGGGAAAAAAGCTCATTCCTCGTATTCATTACCTCTATATACCAATGGCATGATGAACCAGCGATTTGTGCTTCGGTAAAGGTATAAGCTTTAAGTGTTATTATCTCCAGCAAAACGTGGAATTAATTCATAACAACCGTGACTATCATCTTTTAGTAAATATTAGTGCTTCGGCATCGAAGCTTAATTAGAACGCCATCTACAGACTGAATCTAAATCACTTACACTTTATCGTCCATGAAAAGCTTATGATGGCCGGCTATAAATAGACGTCGATCGTATACTATACAAGATTCTCCTCGGGTTCTCGGATAGAATTGAATGTGTATTCGTTAAAACGTTGAAGATTCGTTAATAGTTATTGGCCAATCAATTATAATAGTTCCTATAAACTATAATTTATGAAACGAGCGAAGTATACAATTAGCAGACTTTACGCAACTAAAAAACCTTTCAAAATTCAGTTCAAGTATGTCTTTTCTCTTTCTCATTTGTGTCCAAATGATTATCAATAGAACTGTAATAATTCATCAGTTTCTAATAAAGAAATTAGAAATTACGAAGCAAAAATTTCAAATTAGATAATTAGACTCCTCCCAGTATGGCTTCCGTGCAAAATATGTCAGATTTTATGTTTCAGGGAAACAACTCAAACAAGAAGAACATTTACGAACCTATAAGAAGATGGAGAAAGCGGTTCTTTTTCGGACCCAACGACCGGAAAACCTTTCATCCAAATAATGCCGAATCAATCAAAGAAGACTCTCCAACCTGTTGTAAAATTAATTCATGTGCAAGACAATTATTTTCCTCCAGAATGCCTGACCAATGGCATGTTGAAACAACTTCAAATACGCAGGCTAATTAAAAAAGAACCAAGAATGAATACAATAAACAAATATACCAGCCCAGACAATTTTTATCAATTGACATAAATAATAAACAGACTGTTCGGATTACTCCTCCCGCACAAAGTATTAACTAATTCGGGACGACACGTGTTTCGGGAATACGTGGATTGCCATTATCAAGTCGAATAACCGAATGAGCGCAAAAATAACTAGAAACATGCACTACTTTTTCTTCTCTCTTCATTCCCTCTACCTATCCCTAACATTTGTACAACCGTCTCCCACGCCCCGAACGCAAAAATTCTTAGAAGGACTACCCGAGTGTTCTCAAATGTACGCTTTTCGGTACTGATGGATATATTTGGCTAATAAAGTCCAATAAATCCATCAGTACGGAAAATGACAAGGGCGCTTCTTCCCGATTGAGAAGGTTTTTATTCTTTTAATATAGCGAGCTAGATGTTTACGAATCCATTTATATAAAAAGAATAAAAACCATCTCAATCGGGAAGAATCGCCATTGTCATTTGCCGTCCTGATGGATTTATTTGGGTAATAAAAGCGTACATTTGAGAACACTCGGGTGGTCCTTCTAAGAATTTTTGCGTTCGGGGCCTGGGAAAAGGTTGTACATATGATAGGGATAGGTAGAGGGAATGAAGGGAGAAGAAAAAGTAGTGCATGTTTCTAGTTTCTAGTTATTTTTGCGCTCATTGGATTATTCGACTTGATAATGGGAATCCACGTATTCCCGCAACACGTATCGTCCCGAATTAGTTAATAGTTTGTGCGGGAGGAGTAATCCGAACAGTGTGTTTATTGTGGTGCCCCACAGTCCTTGCAATCTTTACTGACATAAATAACTTCCAAAGTATACTTCCTACCAACTGTTTTTTTTGATATTGCAGATTAAATTATTCCGTTCATTATTTTTGAAAATAAACGACTTCTATCAAATAATAGGATACGGTAGCTCGAAATAGTAGAACTAAATGAATGACTCTAGATACTTTGGCAACCAGCCGAGGACGTTTTGACTGGGCAATTGCTAAGATAGTTCTAATTCGTGCGATGTCATGCTATTTCTCTAACAACACGGCAAGTATACAAAGGAAAAAAGGGCTAGATTTTGTATCTCTGATTAAGGTAAACTCTTGGAAGATATGCTGTTCACCAGGCCACCAGTAGAAGACATAACAGTATTTTTCCACTGGTGATTGTACAGATGTAAGCACAAAGATTCTTACAAATACTTAATTAAATAATTTTAAATCAATTACAATGGTAAACATAAGCCGTTCTAGAATTCAATTAAATTCAATTAAAAAGTGAGATATTAGTCTCTGCCGGGTCATTTAATAACTGTACTGAAAATTCAGAATGAAAATGCTGTTACAATTTAATTAAATCAATTGAACAAATACAATTGATTTAATTAAATTGTAACAGCATTTGTCCACGCAACCTCTTTGATAATTGACTTTGCTTTGGGATAATTGTATAATGCTGAATTACTAATAGGAATGTTTCACATATCGACATATCTTTTCGATTTCATTATATATTATTCTTATACCTAGAGTTGCTTAGTAACGCCAACGGGCAGTGGCGGGGATTCGATACAACCTTCAGTATAACTGCGAGTCTCAACGAGATCTCTGCGTACACATGTACGCTGCGGTAAATACTGCTACGTATTTCTACGTTTGTTTTACAAGTATTGCCTACGCTACGAGAACGACCAATGTTGGAAGAAGCTGCTGCTAGGGGTCGAGTTATGAGCAACTGAGAAAATGATTTCGATTGCGATTTGACGTACTTCCGGTTTTTCGATGCTGTTCATTATATGATGAATCTGGCGCAAGGTAAGCTGATCATGCGTGTACTTGATCGGAACATCGTGCTGCTGCTAGGAGTCGAGTTATGAGGTGTCACTATGTCGCAACTGACAAAACGATTTCCATTTCACAATTTATAGCAGAAATGCCGGACCTAAATTATGATGGCGTTAAAATTCAATGTGTACTTTGTAATATCCCTTTAATGTGTTGGTCCAAACGGTAACAGTCCCGCTTGGATCAACACATTAATCACGTAAATAGCGAACAGCATTCTTCAAAAAAAAAATTGCATACGACTCTATGAAAAATTTTAATTTAGTGTATGCGTTACCTTTATTTTATGTAATTTACCGTTTCATTTACTAGACAACGAAGCATATCTCCTTTTAGAATAAATATTCGGACTGCAAATTACCAAGTCCGGCATCGTTACAAAGATTTGTTCCATCTGCACGCGAACATGTTGAAAAAAGGAATAAATCGGAGTTGAAAGATAAAAAAAACTGTGAATATGTGTTATTCACTTTGTGATTTCACGGAATACCGTAAGTGTTTGGGCACATATAATTTATTTCAGACCATTTAGTTTATGTGTAAACTCTTATGCGCCCGCCACTGATTGTTGGCGCAAATTGAGCAACTCTACTTATATCGTTATAAATTCTATTCTCTCTGGGTCCACACCTATTCGACTTGCTGGCATACAGAAAAAAAGGACTGAACATTTCTGCTTAATAATTATTCAACATATTCATTAAGCACGATATCATTTTGATGGTAATTTATGTCGTAAAGCCCTAGCCCATATTATTCCATGTCGCCTCCTGTCTCGGAATTAACGAATCGTGCCATGAAAAAATCGTTTATTTGCATGCGTGCATCTTTAAACATGAAGGCGCCAAATCTATATTTATGTATTAACTCGCTATAAATTGCTCCCATCTTTCACACTCAAACATATAAAATAGTAGAAAAATTGCTAGGATGTCTGTTTTTTTCTTCATCCTACTCCTTACGAAAACAAATGTTTTTAGATATTTTATTTATTTAATCTAAAATTCTACTAGTCGATAATAAATATCCTTGCATTTAATAGTTTTGCTTTTGCAATTTATATATTCAAAATGGCCATTCCCATTGCTTCGTGTAAAGCCATATGTAAGGCAACATATTTTTATTAACGCGATTTGATCGTATTCGTCGGGCAAAAAAATAAAAGGAAGCGAATTCCATCGGTCGCCCAAACTCCTACGAAACAGGGCATTTCCATCGAATTTTTGTTTATCGAGGTAAACTGGTTTCAGATTTATGCGAAAAATTAGAAAGCATTTACCTGTTTCTACTAGATTTCTTTTAGCAGTGAGTTATAGAGGCTCTACATATTAAAAACAAAAATCTGACCGTAATATCTGGTCGTCGAGGTTAATGGCGGCATAAAGATAAATATATTAAACGTTCACATATTGGAGATAGGCCTTTGTTGATTTAAAAAATTTCCAATTGTGTACGGTCTTCGTTCTGACTTCTGACATCATTTCGATTGAATCTAGTCCAGCAACAGAGAAGACTGTGGTTTTGCAAATATCGGTTTGTCCTTTTTATCGTCGCATTTGACGTTTCTGACGTACGTACATATATGCGACGTGCAAATGAATAACAATATTGTTAATTAGTATGTTAGTAGTTCGAAGTTTTTGTCCATGTATTATTATATTTAAACATGTTTTAACTTGTGCAACGAACGAAACCGCTAATTAGAACGGTCGAATTGGACTGGAAACTGAGTCACCCAGTCATTATAATAATAAATTCACATCACGTTTATAAACTTGCATACATTAGTATCGCATATGTACGTACTTACACATGTCTAAACAACTATACCATAACATGCTTGACTACATTCACGTAATTACCTATTTATACTTGTTAAAAGGTCAATGTTTTTATCCATCTAGATATATGCAGCACTATTAATTACATATAACACGTTGTTTAAATCGAAACTTTTCTGTTAACTGATTATTTTTAAACATATGCAGTGCGTCCGAAAAGTCTAAAATCACTCATATAAAATAGTAATTAATGAAAATAATAAAACAGTTTTTTTTTAAAAGCTATTTTTTATTGACACAAATGTCTTTATGCCTGAGTATGTTTACATCCTACCTTTAAGCAGGATTAATGTTACCGTCGTTAATAATTCTTTGTTTAATAGTAATTTATGTCAAATGTTAAAAATGCTACCATTTTATAGTGCATCTTCAGACACAAACTATATTTTTTCGTCTTAAGTTAAAATAGTCCCAGATACAATAGTATTTCTTTCATCTCTCAGATAGAGTTTAACACAACCTATAGATCGCGTCAACCTCCGTATGCAGTATGAAATATAATAGCAACTTTTATCTCTTACTATCCTTAGTTGCTGTCATTAGCGCTATCTTCACTTCCGATTGCTATGTTGCAACTTATTTACATATGTCGGCGTCGGCAAGGTACCTATCTATCTGTTTATTAGCGTCAACTACTGTCAATCGTTATCGTCGTAATTTTAAAATATTTTTAGTTAAATTCCACGTTAATTTGTTTATATATAATTGTACAAATCGTTCCTAACAGAACGCTTCCATCTTTTTCGAACGTGCACAGGGTAATATGGATATTTTTCTTGATCTTTAAACATTTTATAACCTTCAAATTTAATTACAGTTTTCATTGCATTAATGGAGCCTGTAGGAAGAAAACGGCGTAAGGAAGAAAAATTTGGCTTGAAGAAGAAGTGTATGATTGCAAATATTTTAAATTATTTTAACAAAACTATGAATGTGAGTGCTGCCGTTCAAGAAGCAAGTAAAGCTTTGGGTTGCTCAGAGCGTAAAATATATAATATAAAACAAGAGCAACAAACTGGTTCATTATCAAGTCCAAAAAAAACCAAGAAAAGGAAAGGCATACAACTAAACGACCGATTACAAACATATGATGAGAACAAGCAAGCACCTTTTTGGCGTAAAATGCATAGTTTTTTTTATACAGAATATTCCACCTACATTAAATGCAATTCTTGCTGCTGTCAATGTGATGATGATCTCCCTAACTTTAATCGAGCAACATTACATAGATTGTTACACCATATGGGTTTCGAATTTAAAAATGTAGGACGAAAACGTATACTCATCGAACGAGACGACATTATTCGGTGGAGGCACAAATACTTACCAGAGATCAATAAATTTGGAGAGGAAGGAACAATTTAGTTCCTGCTATTTGCAATTCTGTAACTTTGATTATTTCAGATCGAACTATAATATATACTGATGAATCATGGGTGAATACAGGGCATGCAGTAAATAAAACTTGGACAGACACTACAATTCGAAATAGTCGACAAGCTTTTATCCAAGGATTAAGCACTGGTTTGAAATCCCCAACCGGGCTTGAACCTTGTTTTGCATTAGTTCATGCTGGTGATGATAACGGATTTGTTCCTGGTGCTGAATATACATTTCTCTGCACGAAAAACACTGCTGATGTTCATCATGAGATGGATTCAGACACATACGAGGAATGGTTTATTAAGAAATCGTTTCCAAATATACCGCAGAAGTCAGTGATTGTTCTTGATAATGCTTCCTATCCCTGCAGAAAATTAGAAAAAATTCCAACGGCAGCATGGAGAGAAAACAATATCATTGATTGGCTCCCTGAGAGACATATACCAACCACTGACGATTTGCTAAAAAGGGACACATTAAACCGCAGTATGATAATAGCTGGATTGACGAACTTGCAAAAGAAAAAGGTCATGAAGTTCTTCGATTACCACCTTACCACTGCGAGTTAAATCCCATT
>JARFOC010000193.1:0-12161 GCA_031763485.1 Osmoderma eremita | reverse complement strand
AACATATTTACTTGCATTATCTTGTTATTCAATAACTGACTATTTGGAAACGGATACTGTTTAAATTGATTGTGTATTTTCACTTTCTCGACCCTTGACGTTGTTTTGTGTGGTAGCTGCCATAGTTTCAAATAAAGATTATTATTGTTATTAATATCATTATATCACGAAATAAAAATAATCAAAAAAAGTACCTTCCTTGATTACAAAAAAAACATCGTTTATGAAGAAATAAAGCATAATAAACATTCAAAGCATTTTTAACAACTATTTTCTATACCACTTTTTCGATTTGGGTTGGCAATAATTAATATTAAATGTACAATTATTAGAGTATCGGCACTCGTATGTAAATACGGTTTTATGGAATGTACGGAATTAGCACCAGTAATTTTCATTGCCTGTTGCTCACTAAATCCTGCATTCTCCAAATATCTAGCAACCGTGGAACGATTTGAATAATTTGTTATTTTTATCAATTTAGTGTTCAGCCGCATACGTTCTTGGTCTATTTATTGATTTCTTTCTTACCAATAGGCATGTTTTTAAACCAAATACTACAATTTTTCCAATTAAGTATTCCTCTTGAAAATTGATTTTCTGAATCATTTGAAGGGACGAAATCCGAGATTCTTTTGATTTCCTGTCGAATATTTACCCTAAGCCAAACGTTCCACCTTCCATCTTCTTGTTCTTGTGCTGGAATTATATTCAATTCTTCTCGTAAAACTCCCATTGTTATTAATTTCTACCTTGGAATAATCTAACTTGTAATTTGCGACCATAACTACATCTGAAAAATGGCAAGAAAATCTCGGAAAGTAAGCCAAAGAATATAGCGAAAGCTGACAACTATGTATGGAAGCAGTTTATGGATTTTTGTAACGTTTGAAATATACGCTCGACAATAACAACACAGGCCACCACTTGGCAAAAATATTGGAAGACGGGGTTTATAATATGAGGGAAACAGATGGAAAAGTTTACGAAGGATTGATACTTAAAGCAATTTGGAACAAATGGTTACCAATACTACAATGAGTACCAACGAATCCATTGATAAATTCCATGGTGTGCCTTTTAAACTAGCAAACGATGCTAGAAATACAATTACAAAACACCTACAAGCCATACCGTAGGCTAAAAAGCAGAACTCTACACCTTTACCTGCAGAATATTTATACAGGACTTTCCATCCATTCGACAAAGACACTGCAGAGGACTTGCAAAAAATGTTTTACCATATCGCAGCCGTATATCACGCGAATATACGTTTGATAAACTAATGATGCTAGTTTATCAAATGTTTGTCGTTCTGGTCTTGTTGTCTTGTCGTCTAGACGAAAATTCTAAAGTATGAATTTGAATCTTTGTAATGACATTGTCATTACAGTCAGTGTCAGTCTGAATATCCCATGCCATCTGTTCGAGAGAGATCGATAATGTTTTCCTTTGGATTTTACCGGCAATGTAAAGCAATCCGAGCAGAGCTTTTATTTCATCTTTGTCCGTTGGTCTCGCGGTTCTGTTCGTTACTAAATATTGCTTCCTTACAATCTCCATATTATTGTATGTAACAATATTTCCTATCATGTAATCTGTGAGAAACAAGGACCAAGCCTTTTGCTTGGCTTCTGCTTTCACTCCCGGCAGTTGCGTTATAATATTGTCAGCACGAGTTCTGACATTTTTACACTTTCCCCAATCTTTTTTCCATTGAGTCCTATCTTTTGATATGAAGCATGCCCACGATATCTTCCTAGATTGGGTTCAACGACTTATGTCTCCCTATAAGACAATTCTTGTTCTTTGCCCGAATTCTCGTCTTGAATTTCCACATGATCTTCGTCAAGATTACTGTCGTTATCATAAGCTACTTCTTCAATTCCATCAGATTCAGCTTCATCCCAAAGACGCTGAAGTCTTTCCTGTTCTTTTTTCATATCTCTATGAAGTCATTTTCTTCAATCAAATCTAATTAAAGGTAAATAAGTAATGGGATACATAACTGGATAGGTAAATGCGTTTATAAAAGAACCTTCAACTTACTCTATTTTTCGTATTTTTCAGTCACAATTAGGCTAACATGCGTCTGTAGCACCGACCATGTGTTACTCCAAAACTAACATCCATCGCTGACACCGAATTTACTCAGAAGCCTGACACGTTAGACACTTGAAACTCACAATTTAGCAGTAAAGAGAGGTGCTTGGGGTAGGAAGTTAGTGGAAGCCATCTGGCTATATAGTGGCACATTCGCGAGTTTTCGTGAAAATTGTAAGGCGTTGGTTTCTGAGACGGTTAATAATAGTTATCGATATATAGCCTGATATAACCAAGTAAGTTCTCGACTTCCTTTGCGATTCTTTTAGCGAAATATTAAGACACGGTCCAGACATTAAAAAAAAATTAAATTTCTCGAATAATTAGAAAGCGCACTTCACATTTGTTTCGACTAAATTTTACCATGCTAATTTTTTTTACTAGACACTCTAACCTACTCGATATTTATATTACGCGGGTTGGATATTAATTTCGCCGGAATTTTATGTGTGCAATATTGTTGCGTTAATGCAGTGACAAGAGCGAAATAAACGACTGATGATAATCGATTTATTTATATTAACGTTCGCGATAAAATTTTATGCAGTCACGAGTAAAACCCGAGCATCATTTGGGCACAAATGCATAGTATGTATGTATATTGGGTTTATTTTAAATTTCGGAATTATATTTTGTGTGGATTTACAAGGGCACATACGGACTTGAAATGGTGAGCTTTTAAATGAAAATATTAAATTTTAAAAAGAATGCTTCATTTAATTGAATTGTGCAGAATTGCAATTTAGAGAAAAATATTTTTTAATATTTCATACGGATGAATGGATAGCATTAATTGATAATATTTGTAATTATTATTATATATATAACATGCATGTATCAGTATCGACATTCTATAGGTATTAAAATGTTCACAAACATAAAAAAAGAGCTTCCTTCTTACTGGTAATTATAGTTAGGACTCCTTTATTGTATTCCCTTGTCTGTAATTAACGTAATGCTCCCTTTAGTAATCAATAATAAGCGGCTGTATGGCAATTACACATTTACTACGATTTACAAGTTAGGTTAAAGTTCGATTCAGACATCCAAGTAAATCGGTTCCCACAACACCAACTATGAACTAAATTCGAAGAAGCTTCGAGTAAGCGATTTAGTAAACTCCGTGCATCATGTGTTCGAAAGCTACGTAGATGCAGAATTGCCGCTATCGAATTGGTGCCACTCAAAGACTGGCAAAGGATTGCAGTAGTCTAAGTTCGGGGCTTAATAAACTTCCAAGATTTACAGTGCACCATTTGCAATAGGTACATCATTGATACGTCTCTCGCGGAACCACATCTTTGATAGAAATTTGTGAAAAGTATACGAACAAACTTTCTCTCAAACGGCGGCATATAATGGCAGATAGGAAATTGAAAATTAGAATTAAATGACAATTGTTATACTAGTCTTTTTTGCGTACTATACACAATTTGAAAAATCCAGCCAATAGAAGAATGCGTAATTGCTTGCCATTGCGGTATAACATATTAAATTACAAACCATGAAATTACCTGTTAGCCTCACTTGCAGAGATTATCACTAATCTTACTATAACGGTTACTAGTAAATGGTTAGCTGCAAAGCCCTCAAAGAAAGCATCATTATAGCTGTCAATAAGAAAAACATGGTGTTGAACGTGTTTCATCCTTTTTAAAAAATTGCAAATGCGGAATGACACGAAATACATATGAGTGAGCATATGAGAATGATGAAGATAGGATGCAGAATTAAGTCATTTTTATTTAGAAATCAAGTTCCAATCATCCACAAGATATTAGAATCGCGCCTGGAAAATATTAGGTGATATAAATATCACATTTGAGAAATGCAGGAATAATTATTAACAGGTTATACCACGCATTATACAAGATACTAGGAAAGAGAGAATTGAGTCAGAAAATGAAACTAAGAATGCATAATTAGCCCGACTATAATATACAGCGTGTTCCAGATTAACTAGGTTATCTTTTTTTTATCATGAAACATAGAGATTTGTTTAAATTATCAAAGTTCTGTAGTTTTTAGTGTTGATTCAGATTCCGTTTTTCAAAATTCGAAAGAGTTTAGAAATTATCTTAAAAAAAAATTTAAAGTAAAATATCTTGGGAATTACAAAAGATATAGAAAAACATTTTAAATGAATGTTAATTGGTTTCGTTAGACGATATATTGGATTTTCACACAGTTAAGTAGCATTTTTTTTCCAAAAATATATCACAACCTATATCCAAATTTAAGAATTTAATATGGTATATAAAATTTTTGTACGGAATCTGAGTCAGTACTAAAAACTACATAGCTTTGGTAATTTTAGCAAATCTCCATGTTTATTAATAAAAAAAGATACATGTGGTACCTAATCGATCTGGGACATTCTGTATATATGACAGTTAGAGCTTGGACATTACAAAAACAAACACCATGGCAAGTAGATGGGAGTCAGGATAAGAAATGAAGAGACAAACACTAAAACATACCACCAATATGGAACAAAGAGAACCAAACTGGTATGGGGACCACATGAGAATGGAACTAAGTAGAATGACAATGTTGCAAGATACAACGAACCGAAGGGTAGGCCACGAAGAAATGGATGAAGCAGATAGTAGAGGCAGCAAAAAGGAAAGAGAAGATGGATGAAAATAATGACTGAGAGTAGGCAAGCATGGAAGAAATGAGTGGGGGAAAGCCCAGGAAACGAACTTAAATTCCACGCCCGAAAAGTCAAATGGAAGAGGAAGAAGGAGAAGAAAGATTATTTGAGAATTGTAGAAAATTTTCATGGGCAAGGTGTTATATATGTTTCCTAGGTTTTACTTGGGAAACTTAGGTTTATATTGGTGCAAAGGTGTGATAGTTAATAACACAAAAAAAGCAAAAGGAAGAATCTGTTAAGGGATTGTTCATTGTTTTGGGAACTCTTTCTGGTAAAGACCAGCGACCAGGGAATGCCGAATTGGCTTGAAATACAAAGAAACGTTGCCAATCAGAAATCAATTTAAACTTTACAGATTTTGAGATCTACTGGATGACGAGTTATTTGCCAGTTACTTCATAAAACAGTTTTTGGGCGTGGGGTGTTCTTGGGTTTTCTAGATTTTCGTTGTGAACGATTCCTTTTTCTTCTTTCTTTTGAAGTTCTTTTGAAAGTTTGAATGTCATAGGTGTAAACTCTCGAAACTGTTGCATTAATTGTAAGATACGGCTTCAGAATCTTCTGCAAGCAAGTCGTAGCACCCGTAGTATCAAATTGCTCTAGTGAAAGTAATAAAACTGACATTACTAAAACCGTTTAATTAAACGAATTAACGCTTCCAAGCATTTGATCGAGACCCACCAACCTAATAATAAATTCGAATGAAACGTAAAACGGAAAAGACCTAATGGTTGTATCCTCTCGAAGGGAAGGTGTAATAAGCATCGGGAACGTAATCAGGATAAGCAAATTACATCCACCTTCAGAAATAGGTGGCAATATCGTTTCGCGAATTCCGGGTCTCACCGGTCGGTTTCAGTAAGCGCTAATGGTAAATAAGACCGTCGCGGCGCGTAGAGCCGCTTACATTTAAACACATTGTAGCCGAGAATTACGCGTCTCTCTCTATTTCCGTCCCCTTCACTTTTACACCTTTTCCCCGAGCCGATTCCTAACGTAAAAACTTCTTAAAACTTCCGCCATAAAGCGAAGAAGTTATTCTGATGTTATTAGTTTTCGCAGGAGCGGCGGCGTGTCGAGGGGCTGGGGGAGGGTTATTGTCGTGATGTAATGTAAGTTTAGTGTTATGTCCGTATAATAAAAATTCGGTCGCACCTGAGTGAGGTGCGCCCTATTCGGGAAGTTTTCGCCGTATTTATCAACTCCTTTACGCCAAGAGGTTATCCCGTTGCGTTATTTGCAGACATCTTCGGGTTTTGTTACGTTTAACAGCCGTTAGAGGGAGGATTTGAGAAAACTTAAATCTAACTAAATCTCGTAAATAAGCTCATCTCGCAAATTGAAATAGAGAGAGAGAGAGAGATGCATAAAGCAAACTACACTAACCCATGAACACTAAATTATTTTCCAAAGTTGATGTTGCCCTTTCGATTAAAATAAAAGCACGTCGAGAACTGTGAAAGCTTCATCGCAAGAAATACTGCTGAATCAGATTCATAAGCGTTACCGTTCGGATCTCGGGAATAAGTTGTTTGCCTCTTCGAGATGAATCGTAAAAGTTTTCGAGATGTTATTCTGGATAAAGTGGATCAAATGCAAAGCAGACCTAGTTTCACTTAGCTGATCAATATTTAAACACAAGTTATCTACTTCATTATAATCAGAATCCTGTCAAAAGAAATATATATTTCTCAAAAAATCTAAATGATTTGCTTTTATACTAGAAAAATGTTTAGAAAGAAATTGTTTTAACTTGAATTTTGTTACATTTTATCTAAAGATAAACTTCTCGATAGAAGGATATGATCTTAAATTGAATTAAAATAAAAGCTATTTCAGATACAACCAAACTTTTTATAGTATTTTTAAGCACGGTTTATTACATTGTGTTTTGAATAAGACATCATTTAATTGTCCAACTCGACTCACTAATATAGCCTTAGATATTTTGGTATCCTACTTTGTAGGTTTTCAATTTTCTTGTACACATCTCAAGTATCAAATTAAAGAGTAATGGGCTTAATATGCAATCCTGTCTCAGATCTGTTCTGCTGATGAAATTTATTGATTTTTCATTTCTAACCCTTCTGTACATTCATACCAACTTTTTACACAGTGGATTATATATTGGTCAGCTCCTGTTCTGTAATATCTTCCATATAACTTTCCTTTTGACAATATCGAAAGCCCTTTCAATATCTATAAAATATATGTGTATTGGTTGTCCTATTTTAGCAGCTTTCTTCTATACCCGATTCCAATTTGTTTCTTAATCTGTTTTCTAGAATTCTAGTATATATTTTCCCTGTATTACTCCCTAAAGTAATTTATTTAAGTATAAATTCAACTCTTTTATACTTAATTTACATATCACTGCTTAAACCAAGATAGCTTCTCTTACGAACTTGACATTTTGCCTATTAAGTGTTCTTATTTTGTATATTTCTAATTTGTCTTTAAAATGGTACTTATAGTGTCTTATACACTCGATTACAGGTCCCGTAATTTCTATATCGCACCTTATCTTGCTTGTCTGTTAAATTTAGTTTGCTTTGGTTAATTTTTTTTTTAATCTACTTTCGCACCCTTATCACACGTTGCATATTCGTAGTTTCATGCAAATAAATCCTCTTTAGCAGTTTCTCCAATTACATTGCGCCCATTTTTATTGTTTATAACCCAACCTTCTCCATTGAGATTAATCGGCCGCTTGGGGATGCTCAAACTCTGTTTTGGAAAATATTGTTGGTATTTCAAATGCAAATTCCAGATATTCTCTGCTGAAAAGCTAATTTTAAATATCCACCTTTAGATGAAATAATCATGAAGCAGTTTTTTTTTAATATTCAAATTAAACCATGCAAAAACATTAATGGAAATTCGATAATTTTGACTAGCATATGTTAGTGGATTTGTAGGTATTTTTTTCTATTGTATAGAATTTTATTTCATTCATGCATACAATTTTTTTATCGTGATTTTTACTTTGTTTTAAGTTCATCTTTACGCAACAAATTGATTAACATTACATATTAAAAGTTATACGCAATTTTCGTCATTACGAAAGTACCCTATGTTCTTTTACAATACTGAATTACAAAACAATTTAACTAATTGAATATATGGTACATCCTCCAGTATCGTACCAATACACAAATAGTATTACAAATAGAGAAACCCAGCAGAGATAATACAACTGAGCGAATTTCCCAGTAGCACGGATAAAAATTAAAATCCGATTACTATAAAAAAGCGTTACTTTAAAACGCGCGCAGATTTTATCGTTCGCGTATTAATTTGGTGGACACAATTGTGTTCGGATCGCAGCTGATTTTGTTCAGATGTGTGCCATAGTTTGAATGGATTTTTTTCCAATTACTATCTATCCGCTCAATTCGTTCTTCCGAACTACCTAATTAAAAAAAAAAACTCGTCGTGGCAAATTTTGTTAAACAGGTATTACATCGAAAGGCTTTTAATGAATCATTCGAATATAATGATTAATTAAAAGCCTTTCCAAATCCCTTTTGTATTATGTAATGTTATGTTTAAGGATTTATTAAAATATTCTTTTACCTAATGACAATCATTAATTCCATTATCTCTCAGGATATTAGTTATTCCCCAAAAGTGTAGGGCCCTACAGTGCCGACTGAGAACTGAGGGATATAGACACAATTTAATATACAACCATCAATACACATTAAAGAATAAAAAGTCAAAACGAAAATGGGCAAGATCACGCATCCTGTATTCGTTTTTAAAGATGATGAACAGTATGTCAAGTTGCTAAAATATCAACATACGCACAGGCATATTTACATCCTGTTTATCTTTGTTTTACATAACTGTACATGTGTTCTAATTATGCATATTTAATCTCATATGTACTCTATTATGTACACATTTGCAGGTTGTATGGGTTAATATACGGAAGGTAACTTTCCTATTGCATGCCAAGGCGAGATATATGTAAATTACTTCAGGGTTTAATAAAAACAGCACAGTAAAATGAAAAAAAATTTTTACATTAGGCTAGCAATTAAAACCCCATTAGAATGTAATTAAGTATAATTTAATGTATAATGGCGTATAAATACCTGAATTTTAGCTATTGTAGATCCACAGGGAAATATCTTTTTCATAGATTACTATATTTTTGATCAATACATTAATGCTTGCCGGTTAACATAAAAGAATAAACAGAAGTTGCTTAAAGATAACGAAGATATTTGCTAGTAATCCAGGGAGTAGCATGATAATCAATTGAAAATAATAGAATGGAACCTCAATGTGTTATTTAAGCTAATATTGAAACCATATTTGCTGATTGTAAATACGTTATTCATTTTCATTCAGGAATATGTGTTTTATAATCCCCATGTATACAGGATGTTTACGCTCTTATGATATTATTTTCACGGGGTGATTAAATATCTTAAAATAAGGCCATTAACTATAAATTTTTCTTGCATAATTAGAGGGATATTAATGTTAAAAAAATTGTAGCTGTTATTTTCTTTTATTTTTAAGTGGTGATTAAGCATATCAATTTAAACATTTTTTAATGTTTTTCATGAAATCCATTTCACACTAGTTGTTCAAAGTTATCGCCGTGTTGTTGAACGCAAAGTCTCGCTCGACGTATCCATGAATTGGCACAATTTACTAGTCTTTGGTCTTGCCGTCGAATTTTCGCCACAGCTGCCTCAACGTGGTTACGAAGATCATCTAAATCAATTATCTCGTTGGTGTACACCATGGTCTTCATAACACCCCATAATTAGAAATCAAGGGGGTTAAGATCGGGTGACCGAGGAGGCTATGGGATAGAACCACCTCGACCAATTCACTTATTTTCAAACACATTATCTAACTGTTGGCGGTAAAATGCGCTGGTGCGCCATGATGAAGAAACCACATTTATCGACGTACATTTAAAGAAACTTCTTCCAATAGTTCCATCAAATGATTTTCCAAAAACAAGAGATAATCATATCCATTCATTTGATTTGGCAACACAAATGGGCCAATAAGTTGTCCGTAGACCAGTCCGACCCAAACGTTTATCGAAAATCTATGCTGGAAATGATTACGACGAACAGCATGTGGGTTTTCCACGGCCCAAATATGAGTATTACGACAGTTATTTATGCCGTTACGTGTATAGTTTGCTTCACCAGCCGCCAATACAATGGAAGAAAAGATTGGAATTTCTACACGTTTTTGTAGAAACCATCGGCAAAACTGTAAACGTAAAGGATGATCTTCAAGTTGTAAAGCCTGTGCTTTCTGTACATGGGAAGGATACAATTGATTCTGGTGCAGTGTTCACCAGACAACTCCATTTGATACATTTACTTGGCGAGATATTTTTCCAGTACTACTAGAATCATCTTTTTCGAGAAGATTTAAGACTTCTTCTACGGCAACCAAAATTGATTGGTGTCGGCCAGGACACCATCTCGGTCTTGACGTGTCCGCAGTACACCAGTTTCTCGCGCACGGATTACTAGAGCGGTTAATTTTTCTGGAATATGTGTTGGCCTGTTAGGAAACCGCTCAGCGTACAATCGACTTGCAGCAGTAGAATTCTGGCGTACTTCACCATAAATTAATATGTCAACGTATTTACTGTTGTCGCGATGGACCATTTTTACTTTCCTTATTGGGATTTATTCGGAAAAATTTACGTGTCAAACCAACAATGCAGTGACAACTTATGAAGCAGCTTGACAGATGGGAAAAGTTCGACATCAGCGTACTTAGTAAAAAATTCACTAATAACCTATCGTTTACATTTACTTTGCACAAGGTGTTGATTAATCGTTTTAGCGTTAAAAACCTTTTTTTATGTTAGTTAATCATCACCAGATATTTTTTAACGTTAATATCTCTCTTATTATGCAACTTTGTTAATGTATTTTTACGTTAATGACCTTATTTTAAGATGTTTAATCATCCCTTGAAAATAAAATCACAAGACCGTAAACACTGATTATGAAATCAAATAGTTTCGTTAATAAAGTATATATTTCCATTAATCCTTTCTAAATAATTATTTCAAAAAATACTGTATGATTTTCTAAGAATTTTACAGAAAATTTCGTGTAGATTTGCGTATAAAGGTTGCAATTTGTAACCTTTTGGGTGGAAATGAGATTTCAAGTCTTCGGAAAACAGTTGATTCGAGAAACTAATATAATCACGAAGAAAATTGAATGAGAAGATCGAGTCTTGCACCCGTTCGAGTCTTTAGACAACGGTAGATAGGACGTATACTATATTGAATTACTCTTACCGCGTCCCAGAGTAAACTTTCCCAAGTAACAGATGCTCCTGCCGAGTGTGTTTGGTACAGACCGCAGAACATAGATACACGTACTTGTGTGTACTTTAGGAAACTTAGGTGTTCCTCCCGGAACACTTGGGCCGGATAAGTAATAGTAAATATCGTATTCGCTGATTTGATGCAAGTGGAATCTTGTTTCAAGTAGTAGAGGAAAATTAGCAGTTAATATGAGAAGAAGTTATAGTGGTTAAATATGAACAATTTTAAGAGTGGAAAACGAATATAACTCTGGGGTTGCCTTTTCTTTAAACAAGGCGAAAACTTGAATCTCCCATTTACCATCTCGGCGGATTATAAGAGAGTCACAACAACGCATTTGAATCGTAGATGATGGAATTCGAGCTCGACGGGATGTTCCCCTCGGTGACGAGAGCTGAAGGGCGACGCTGCTGCAGTCACTTCCACTTAACTCCGGACTCCGGCCGAAATAAAAGAGTAAATAATAAATGCGGAGGGCGGACGTATTTTTTCAAAACGAAGACGCTCCCAGTCGACGCAATAAACCGTCCACCGCGTTTGAGTATGTAAATTTTTCACAATGAAGGAAGCTTTTAAACTTTAATTAAAGATTTTCTGAACCGATAAAAAACAAACGCAAGAGGGGAGTGGCGAAACTGTCTACGCTTAGGCAGCAACTTTCGTAAGTGTGGAAGGAGACGTAAACAGGAGATGTAAAAGGAGGTTGAACATAAAATGTGTCTGTTTATGACATCGGCTAAATGAGCTGGGAGGCCTGGTATGAAGACGTAGTTTAGCAGTTACCGATAATATATAGGAGGACTGGTGATTACTGGATAAGAAAAAAAGTGAGGCCGTAATTTTGGGTGCCTCATCATGTTGCTTGTTATTTCATTGTTTAGAGACTCAGTTCAAAGCAAGAGCGATCAAAAAAAAATTATAAAAGAAATTATTCTTTTTCGTTCATTCTTTCGTTAAAATATCAAGTTCTTTACTATACAGGGTGTTCAAGAATTTCGGGGCACTATTGCTAACTTTCTTATTATTAATGCTACAGATTCGGTTAAATCAGCAATGATTCAGTGTTTT
>JARFOC010000192.1:876530-887824 GCA_031763485.1 Osmoderma eremita | reverse complement strand
GCATATTATAATGCATAGTTGTGGAAACCTAACAAGTTTATCAATATATCGCTATGTAATGAAAACTGCTACACGTACCAGCTTTTTTTAAGCTGCTACACAAACGTAGCAGTAGTAGTTTGTAGCTGATACGCAAAAAGAGCAGTTTTACCCATCACTATTAAATACCTACCAACCTATTTTTGAATTCTGTGCTAACAGTATCACTTCATTTACTAAGGGAATTGCATTCTCTCTGCATACAAGATGATTTTGATCAAAAACCATGTTTAGGTTGTTATATGTCTCGTTGAATAATAAGAAAACATAGATTATGCAAAATATTTATTAAGAGCTTTATAAAAAAAACGTAAATTTGATAAGCCCGATGCTATACGTAAACAACTTTTTTTTTACAAATCTTGATTTTGTTTTCATCTCCTCGACGTTTTTGTATCACATAAGGTCATCATCGTATCACCATACACTACGAATTCTTTTTCATAACCGATTCGATCACACATTTTACTTCGGTGTACTGACGCAAGCTGTACTCAGAATTCTCCCTTCCGAAGCCGGAATCCTTGTAACCGCCGAATGGTATTTGCGCGCCAAATATGTTGTAACAATTTATCCAGACCGTACCCGCCTTCAAACCTTGCGTAAGATAATTTACTTTATCGAGATCCCTGGAGAACACGGCAGCCGCCAATCCGTAATTTGTGTTGTTGGAGCGTTCGATAATCTCGTCTAGGCTCTTGAATTTCATCAACTGTTGGACTGGACCAAAAATCTATAAAGAAAAAATAATACAATCGTGGATTTATATTGCCTCATAATTCGGGTAACAGGCTATTTAAAAATTGATTCTTTCATGTGAAATTAAAATTATAAATACACACTTATTACGATCAATACAATTCTTTCAGGGAAGTGCGAGATGAGAGTATTTTCGGCCCGCAAAAATAGCGATGATATAAAATATTGGTTTAGGAAATGTTCTTATTTGCTTTATACATACGATACAATTATATATTCACAAATAACTAGATGTTGCATTTGATATTATGGCAAAAGGAATTTAGAATATTTCAATTACTGGACAAAGAGCTCCCCATAGTAACCCGATATTAGACGAGGTCTGTTTTCAATCGTTGCGTTGTGTGCCATATATCGATATGGCACACAACCCATCTAACACTATAGCGAAACGATAGACGCAATGAGTGGATTACAATGCTTATTGCCAAGGAGGTGTACCAAATTTTCTCTAATATCAAAGAAAATTACAATACTATAATAACGTAATAATAATAATTGTCACTTTATAAAATTAAAAATAATATATAGAAATAAAAAAAACAATTATATTTAAAGCAAATAAAAACGCTTCTAAAAATCAAATAACTTCTCAGGAAACCAAAGAACATTTTATAAAAGATCGATACCTGGAAGCCTTTACTTTGTGGTAATCCATAGTGAATGAAAAAGGAAACCGTCACTTTGTTTTATGACTTTTTTCTAATACAGTGATTTGGTTTTTAGTATTTGGAATTTAAATATGTCGAGTTTAATTACATTAAACCAATTACTTAACAGATTTAGCATCGAATTCGGCGAATAGATGATTGTGTCAAAAGTTATTGTCAATGTGCAGTACTTATTTGAAAATATGTATAAGAAAATGTTAAATATCGCAGAATAGTTCTCTATCGTTACAAAAAGGATGTTTTTAAATTGATTGAATACCTCTTCACGAGCGATTACATGGTTATCTTCTACGTCGGCAAAAACTGTCGGTTGTACATAAAATCCTTTATCTCCAAAACGGTCCCCTCCCGCCACAAGTTTGGCTCCGTCTTGAACGCCGAGTTTGATCAGGCTTAAGATTTTCTCGAACTGATCTTTGTCGATTTGGGGACCATGCTCCGTTTTGGCATCGAATGGATCGCCGGCGACACGCTTCTTTGCTCGTTCTATAGACCTAAAACAGAACTACAAGTAACGCTGTCCCTGAATTATACAATAATTCTAAAAACGTAATATTATGGAAATTATCATCGCGGTAAATACCATCTAAATCGTCAGGAAAATAAGAGGTAACCTATGATTAAAGATGTTGCGTGCAAAACCGGTTGCAATATCCGTCGCATCTTGGGTACAAATCGTGCATCATATTGCGTACGAACCTTTCCACGAATTCCTCATAAATGGACGCCTCTACAAAAGTTCTGGAGCCGGCGCAACACACTTGACCTTGATTGAAAAATAAGCCCTCGTGGGCCACCTCGACTGCGCGAGCTATATCTACATCCGGTAAGATTATGGTTGGACTCTTTCCGCCCAGCTCCAAAGTAGTCCGTTTTAAATTGTTGACCGCCGAATTTTTTTGAATTTTCTTGCCGACTTCCGTGGAGCCGGTGAAGGCGATTTTATCTACCTGCATTTATAACAAATATTATTTGGTACAATTTAACGTTTTCAATTTTAATGTTTACTAATTAAATAATATGTATTTATAAACGGTTTTGGTGTCGTTATCTAGCAGTTTGGCAACAAACAAAAAGGCAATGATTTGCAATATTTTGTTTACACGTTCTGTCGATTACAATTTTTATAAGATACAATCTAATCTCCTTACAAAACAGTCATACAGGGAGTGTCCGCGAAAAAACGAAACACTTTTGGGAACAAACTATCTTCATATTTCCAACCCCCAGTCGCGGTGTGGCAGTCTAAACATTCTTTATTTACAGTTTTAGTTATTTCAAGACGATGCAATGGATTTCCTAAAAATAATTACACCATTGTTTTGCAAATTACGTAAGCTTTCAAAAGAGGTATCAGTCAAACCTTAGTGCAATTTAATAATTTTTGCGTTGACACCACTTGATCCTTAGTGTAATTCAATAAATTTGGGGTTGGCACCCTTTCCACTAGGCAGTTAAAGAAGTTATCTACGGAAATAATGAACCCCAAAATGCCGAATTAAAGTTTATTTGAATCAAAAATAGACGCGTTTAGCGATTTAACGAAAAAAGGGTTGATTCTGAAATATTCAGGATGTTTCGTTTTCCATAGGACACCTATATACGTATAAATGGAAACTGCCGTTTTCTTATCATATAGAATATCTAAGTCGTAATATTTACATTAACGATGCATTTATAATAGTAAACATCATTATTTGTTAACTAAGCAAATCACCTCTGAACTATTTGATAAACAAACGTACTGTAATGTTTGTTGTAAAGTCGGTAATGTTTGCTGACCGTAATCGATAATTGAATAATTTTATTAATCCTATTCGTGTTAATTAAATAATCAATTAAATATAGCTTACCAGTGGGTTCAAACACAACGCCTCACCGGCATCTCCAAATCCGGGAATAACATTTACCACCCCTGGTGGAAATCCGGCTTCTTTACTCAGTTGCGCTATATAGAGGGCAGTCAGTGGCGTCTGTTCGGCCGGTTTTAAAACGACCGTATTGCCCATACTTAAAGCGGGACCGATCTTCCACGCCATCATCAGCATGGGGAAATTCCAGGGGATAATCTGGCCGCAAACGCCCACCGGTTCGTGCCTGGTGTAGCAGAAAAACGGGCCGTCCACGGGGATCGTCTTGCCGTGGTTCTTGTCCGCGTATCCGCCCATGTAGCGCAAACATTTCACGCTCAAATTCAAATCGACTTTATATGATATTTGGTAGGGTTTGCCGTTGTCTAAGGTTTCCAAACTCTGGTAAGACGAAAATAGCCAATAATAAAAATAACTTATTCGGGATTAATGGTGATATGACAGATCAAAATTGGTGTTTTCTTTTACTAAATACGGATACATTAATCTTATAAATCACTTAAATTAAGATGGGGACTGTGATTGAACTCACGGCCAAATATTTAGCATCCCTTTCCATCAAATCCGCCAATTTATAAAGCAATCTTCCGCGCTCTGATGCATCCATCGTTCTCCACGGTGATCCCAATTTAAAAGCATTGTGAGCAGCAGTGACAGCAGCATCTACGTCTTGCTTGCCGGCTCGCTGAACTTCTGTTATTACTTCACCTGTGGCCGGATTTATCGTAGGAAAAGTTTGTCCAGATTTCGATTTTTGCCATTCATTGTTTATAAAAATCTAAAATCAAATTATGCCATAAATTATAGACAACTAAGACCACGTATATATACACGTATTTAATATATATTCAACGAAATAAGAATTAGAAAGTAATACGGTAATACTGCTGTTTAACGCTCTTACTCTCAGGTGTTCGCGGGCATTTAATCCGCATGCGCAGTTGTGAAAATTGTCAGATTTCCGTTAATACTTGCGGACATATTTGGCCGAATTAATTCTCATCCTTGTTTTTTTTTTATAAACTTATTGTTAAAAGTTGGCAAACTCAATTTTATATTACCACATCAGCACCGATATTGGTGTAAGTCTCTTCTAACCATATGCGTAATGAAATATGCAATAATATAATGAAGATGTATTAATTTTAGAATGTTAAATATTTTTTTACGTAAATATTATCATATACATCAACACACACTACAAAAGTGCATATTACAGAGTAATATTAAATTCAAAAAAAAACAAAAATAGGTAATTTAAATTCCAGAACTATTTTAGATGTTATATATTATATTATACCGCTCACGGCGTTGACCTATAAGAGTAATAATATACTTCTGACATGATGTGTCAGAATAATTAAAATTGAAAAAATAGCATTAGACAGCATGATTACCAATAATACATGTATATTCTGATTTACCCCGGAATATTGAATCGCCGGTGATACTTCTGGTTGGGGTACTTGTGTCGCAAAATTGCCTCGCTGAACCCAATTAAAAGTTGTTCGAGCAGCTCGTAGCATTTTCGGTGTTTTTACACAACACAGGGCACTATTACGTATTAATTAGGCTCACTATTCTGATTCCTATGACGTACTTACCTCACACCACCCTTATACCGACTATCTCTGACTATGAGCGGCTAATTACGCAGCACAACACAACACTGACTAAAGTGGATTCCCCACCATACTTTTGTGTGTCTAAAATCAGTGTGGCCAACGCCATACCAATGTAAATCCATACTTGACGCGCCAAATTCCGTATTTCAAGTAATGTCAGGCTTTTATTGAAAATTAAAAAAAAACATCATCCACAAATAATACTGCCTGAGATGTAACTTTTTTAATTTCAAATAAAATAATGTAGATTATGAATTAGATTGATCACCCGGTATAAAATATTAAAAATTTGACAAATTCAATTTTAAATTGAATTCGAATGTCATAAGGCATTAGCAACCGCCACGAAAATTCCCAATTCTACTCATTTTGTAATTGCTTTCTCATTCATCTAAAATTAATTTTGGGTGATACAGTTGTTTAAATAATATTCAATTCGCTGCTTTTCTCATTTCAATTTATTTATTATTCATTACATAAATTAAGCATAAATAATTAATATGTTTTTGGTGTTGCTTAAACAAATAAAAACAAAGTAATATAAACAAAAGAAAAAATAAAATAACTTTGGAAGTGTATTAATTTTAATAAAATAAATACAAATTAATATCATGATTAACTCTTCCATGCGCAATAATACTCTCTAAGAAAAACATTTTATGTGTACGCCAAGGAATAAATGGGAATCCGATAAGCAAAAGTAAAATTTTGTTAATTCTTCTTGAAACATAAAGTTTAGTTGTATATAAAAGCGAGATAATCTCGAGTTATTAAGAATGGATTCGGGGGAGGGAGGAGGGAGGTTCCACTGTACTATAATCTTCATAGTAAGGTAACAAAAACGAATAATTCTTTTTAAAATAAAAATGAAATAACAACGTAGCTACGTTATATCTATGTATGTATGTATATGTACACCTAAGCATTAAATTATCAATTTCAAATATGTACTATTCGTTAGTAAGATTAAGTAATGATTGAGAATCTTGCGCGTCCATCGAAAGCAAATCGTTCCCGGGCAGTAATCCCTGAGCTTGCCCGTCGTTCCGACTGAACGGATAGAAGGAATTTACCCTCTGTAGCAGGTGTCGAATATTTTCTTTGGCTTCGTCGTCGTATTTCGGACGCGCATCCACTTCGTTCCCGGACGCGGTCCACACCTGCCGCAAATCGGTGATTTCCATGGCCAATAGTCTGCAACTCAAATCGACTTGGGGTTGACCGCCGTTTATAATCTCGACACCCGCGAGCCAACGCAAATAACACTGTTGCCACACGTCTAAGAATGGAACCGTAGATTTAGGGTAGAGGCGTTCACAGGAGTCATCGTCGTACAGTGGATTACAGAACAGACGGTAATCGCTTTCGTCGAATTGTCTACTATAATCCCAAGCGCATAAGAAACTGGCCGATTTGTTATCCTGTTTAGCTTTTTCACGTTCGTGTTCGCAGTCGAAAAGAAACGTATCGAATATGGTGACGTGCGCGGTGTCCCACAGTGTTGTCAGGTACGTCTCGGAAAATTGGAACGCTGTCGGATATTGTTGTAAGAGCTGCCACGTACAATCCAAGAACAGCAAAAAATACGGCGCCGGCTCCAAATTGTCGTTATTGATGAAGCCTAAGCGTTTAGTGAACGGATGACCGAAAACTATCCATTCCTTCTGTATAAGAGACTGGAAGCCGCGCATCGTACGCCAATGGGAATCCAAAATCAATTGAATCAAACAGGATATCACACAGTTCATATCGCGACCATTGCCTATCACAAAAATTATTTATTGTTATAAATTATAGGGGAATGATCAAAAAAAAAAATAACTTCGACCTTCCGCTTCATCAACCTTAGTAACGATTTACCACAATTCTATTGCTGTGGTATGAACTATTACTGTTTTATTTTCTTTCGTTGTATTTAATCGAGTATTAGAAACAAGGCAACAAATATTACATAAACATATGAGCGGCATTTGCAATTACAATTTACAATGTCTTTTGATCACTCCGTATTGACAACAAAGGAAACGTTACAAGTTTATAAGAATGTAGATGCAATATTATGAATATAATCAAATTACTGTACGATCCTTCAGCTAAAAAATTAAGGAACTAAGAATTTTCTCTGAATCGATTTGGTATTATTATTATGAACTAAATATATAGGCAACCATATCAATATTGCATATTCCGATCTAGACCGCATTAGTGAAAGAATAATGTATTAAGTGTGACAGTATTGGAGAAATATTTTCAGTTGCGCCAATCGACGGCACATAGTTTAAACCAGCGAGCAACAACATCTACTACTCGAATAGAAAAAGAAAATTTCGGATCAAAGATCTTTCGCTAAGTTTGTAGATTTTAAAGTAGCATCAGATATAGTATGAGTAAAAGATTATGTTTAAATGTAAAAAAGAGAAAACAGTGTATTGAAACTTACCTTCTTGTAGTACGACAGTACAATTCTCTTCTATAAGTTGGTATGCCGCGATTACAGCTTTTTGCAAACACATCGAAACATATTGTAACCACTTTGTATTCTCCAAGAGACTGTAGAACTTATTATCTTGCTGTTTAAACAACCGGCTGCTAGTTGGATTACAGAGTTCCCTTAATTTAACAAAACTGGTTTGCAACTCTTTAGCCGAAGGAAACTCTTTAACTAAATCGAGTATGTAAGGACAGATGAGGCAGTCGTGACTCTTCCGAATGTGTTCCAGCATTATATTCTCCTGCATCCTGTCCTGAATGCTGGGATCTAGATCTGCCATTCTCACTAAGGCAGCATTATGCCGGGTACCCCAAACCCAGACGGGTGAACATTGGGACTGGAAGTGTTCAGCTGCCCTGCTAAGCATGTGATCTTCCACAGAGGCCGGCACGACAAACACTCGTGGAAGATAATGTGATATTTGGAAGAGCTCGTTCGCTTTACAAACCCGCCATTTCTTATTGGTCCTCGTCCTGTCTAGTTCTTTTAACCAATCATTGGTTTTTTGAAACCATTTAATATCCTTTAGTACTTGATTTGATGAACTAAATCTATCCCTGAAACATACATTCAATGCAACAACAACAACGGCAACCAGAGATTAACTTACCTGTAGTCGAAAGCAAACAGTAAAGATAAACGTTTTGGCGCAGCATGATATAAAATGGCATTAATAATACTTTTTACTTTATCTTTGTTTGTTTCGAAGAAACTAAAATGAAACATTTGCATATTCTAAAACAAAGAGCAAATAGTTTTCTTAAATTCATTTTTTTTAACATTCAGAATGACAATACATACTTTACATAATACTTGTAACTCCTTTATTTTATGTGAAATACTTTGCCCTAGATTTAACTTTTTTCTAGTTTTCTCATTTATATGGTATACAGCATCAATAGATGAAAGGCATATTTCGTATGGTTTCAAGAAAAAGTTCTGTTGCACCTCCGGATACTCATCGTCCTCATTGGCCGGAACAAATGATAATTTAAAATTCGTCACAGTCAATACACCTTTCTTTCGATTTCTAGGCTCACTTAGTGAAGTATACAAAACCACATTTTCCGTTTCGGCGATAAGCAATTCTCCTAAAATAGAGCATTTTTTTGCAAATGAATGCATATTAATTCATTCGATTTACTAATCAATATACCATTCAATAATTTAGCTCTTCGGAAATCTCTTAGTGGGATATCCTGTAAGATAATGGAAATTAACAAATCTATTTGGTATACGCCCTAATCCTAACGCCTTACCTCCAGTTCTCCTGGTGTATCTATGTAACTTCTAAACCTAGAATTCTTAAAATCGTTCATGATAAATAGATTAAACATTAAGTTCGATTATTGATAGCTCTTGGTATTACAATATTTTAGCCCATACTTAAATTATATTTACAAAAAATACTATTAAAGCAAGCTCTTAAATATATTTTTAAAACAATTTCCGTACATTTAAAACCGTAAATATGCTGTCAATGTCAATAATAAATTTCTTATAAAATAGGTTATGTTTCCATAGGGAATTCTGTTTTCAATTTTGACATTTTGGAGAGAAAAAATACTGACAATTCAAAATATAAAAGATAGGTACAAGTGGAAGTGACAACCATTTTACTAAAATTATCAGTTGTTTATTAATATATATAATATATATGACAGAAAAATATGATAGATAAGTGTTGGAAATCTTCCATTCTGGGATTCAACAAAGAACACAGAAAATAAAATGAAAGAAGAATTAATAAAACTGAGGTACATAAAAAGAAATTGAGTAAACATATCTACACACATCAATATTTAATATAAACATACTTCTTATGAAAATTTTTGAATAAGTGTACTTTTAATTTTTTAGAACAAATGCTGGAAGTGGCTTTTGGGTAGGCCTTATATTACCCATTTCTATTGCCCTTAGTTTTCTAAGGTATAATATCGAGGCATCAAAGCTATACCGACAGTGCTTGTTATTCACTATTGGTGTCTTGTGTACCACTATTTTACTGATCACTAAATATAGAAGGAACAAACAGCTCAATGTTGGTGTAAAACACCTCATACTTCCGGCAGTAGGCATCAGCATGGTATTTTTAATTCTTTTAGATAAAGGTAATTGTTATATTATTTAAATCTACATCTAGATCTTTTTATAAGAAATTTCCTTATAGGAATTCTATCTAGTTGCTACAGTGGTATTTTATCCTCAATTGCATTTAACCATTGTTTTATCTTCATACTTACAACATGTCCTTTATGTTTTACATTCGGAGAAGCTCTCTTCTGTACTCAGGGGTTTATAATATTTATCTATTCAACCACAGTTAATTTATACCATATTGTTGAAATTCCACCTAAAACTTATCTAGAGAAATCTACATTAATAATTCAGGTATGACTTTTTTTGTTGAAAGTTTATATGTAGATCATAATAAAGACAAAGTTAATTTGTAGATGGGCCTTTTATCTGTGGCATTGATATGCTTTCTTGCATATAAGTGCAAGTGTTTTCAAACAGCTAAACGGTTTTATGCTATGTCTGTGATAATAATCGTGTTTATTTTATTATTACCATTGCAAGTTCTACTGAGACAGAATCCTTTAATATGGATCTTCCAATTTCTATCAAAGGATAGTAATACAGTAATGTAATTAAAGTAACGGTTTCAGTAATGGTACTAACGTTAATAATAAATTTTAGATCAAATTGATTGTTTATTGGATAGTATGTAGTGGTTGCGCCACATATGCAGTTTGCCGACAAATAAGAGGGGCAAAGAAGGCCTCTACAGTGGTTAGAAAATCATTCCATATATTAGGTTTGTTAGTTTTCATGCCTGGTATACTTTATGAATGCTCAGTAATATATCTGGCTAGCGGAGTGGTTTTAGGAGTATTTATCATTTTAGAGGTAATTACCACAACTTACATTTGCACGTACTAAAATCACATTGCAGCTCCTCAGAAACTTAAACATACCACCAATGGGAGTGATCTTACAAGATGGTTTTATGGTATTCAGTGATGAGAAAGACCTAGGAGCTCTCGCTCTTACTCCAATATATCTTTTAATCGGATGTTCGTTACCTTTATGGGTACACCCAGCACCTTGTGATGTAACAGATTCTGCACGGTTCAATTTGCTGCCTCTCCTCAGTGGTTTATTATCTGTCGCTGTGGGTGACACTTTGGCTAGTTGCATAGGAAGTTCTATTGGCAAGCACAAGTGGTCAGGTAAAACATGAGATTTTTCTTAAAAATATTTTGATTTATTTGAAGTATTACAGGTTCCAATAAAACTATTGAGGGTACCGTGGCTTGTATTTTAGGACAAATTTTTACAGTTTATCTACTTTGCATTCTTGGTATGGTTTTCTTTATGTAAATTAGATTTTTTCGTACATCGTCTCGTTATTCCAGGTGAATACAATCCACAGCAATATGAGATAACAAAGATGTTGATTGCCGTGGTAACAATTGCTCTGGTAGAGGCAAAAACTACACAGGTTGATAATTTGGTTCTTCCATTATTGATGTATTCTATTTTGTTATGATAAATAAATTGTATATTAATAAAAATATTGTAGTTCTGAATTTTAATATTTTGAAATGCCCGCTAGATGGTATCAATTTAGGTTGGCACGTCTTGGTATCGTAGTTACTATTGGAAATTTCACATCCGTTAATAGATATAGATAGCAGCACAGGGATGAAATTCGAATAGCAGTTTTCGCAACAAAGATGGCCGCAAGTCTAAGTAAGGCATAGAGATAATAGAGTGCTAATATCGATATCAAAACTGCCATCAATTGAAATGCGCCATATTGGTTTACAGACGT
>JARFOC010000192.1:835225-869416 GCA_031763485.1 Osmoderma eremita | reverse complement strand
ACAGCTGACAGCAGCATATTATAATGCATAGTTGTGGAAACCTAACAAGTTTATCAATATATCGCTATGTAATGAAATCTGCTACACGTAGCAGCTTTTTTAAGCTGCTACACAAACGTAGCAGTAGCTGTTTGTAGCTGCTACGCAAATAGAGCAGTTTTACCCACCACTACTACCTATACGTTTACTGTCAATATTAGGTGTGATTTTGAATATGCCGCCACAGTCGATATTTCTATAACGATCTGTAGCATATGACGTTACACAGTTCGCGCATATCGGTTTCAGGAGATAATGCAAGGAGGTTGTAACATTAAATTTGAATTTTCAGTGTTTTTCTGATGACATATACATATAGATTATTTAAGACAATAATAGATAACAATAAAATAAAAAAATGACGTCCAAAGATATTTTAAAAACATCAAACTGTTATAGACACTTAAAACTTTTGCTAAAACTTTATATGTACGATTACGAACAAAATTTGCCCAGATTGTTTATTATTATTGCTGCAAATAATGCTTTTCTTCCCTATCATTTATTGTGTACTATTTGTTATTCAGTACTAATAAGTAATTTAAGCGATACGTAACTTGTATTTTTATATGGCATCTATACGGTTACCCTTTCAATACTTCTTAAAAGTTGGACCAAATGCACGACTGTTAGACAGAGGAAGATTAAAGTGAATAATTTTTCTTCTACGACAACTGACCCATTTATTACATAATTGGACATGTTTATGCTTTTGCTCACAATTTTTTAACCAGAATATGACTATTATTTTGATATCAGAGTAGACAAAAATAGAACCTTCCAAGTGTTTTTTTCTTTCCGGATTAATAACACTGCATAATTGATAATACTTAATTCCCTGAACAAATATTCATTTCATACAAAGTACTAGTAAAGGATATTGGTATATCAACTTACTTTCTCGGGAAAATCCCATTCCGTCAACAGCTTTTCCATATCCATAATGCACACTCTATAGGACACCACAACTACACTCTCAAAAATCTTTGCAATTACTTTTTCAAATTCCCGTAAAGTGTACTAGTACTACTATAGTGTAATAACTATTGTGACAAATCTAATACGATACACGAACGAGTGCCAGCGGACAGGATCAACATGCAAACTGTAGAAAACGGCGTGTGAATACACCAATTGCATTATCCCCGCGCATCCCTTAGTTATATTACACGTGTTTCAAACACACAAGGTCAAATATCTTTTTGTTAGAGTTTATTTTATTATGAGGAAAAGAATGTTTATTTTATTTAAACTTGATAAACCCCAAACTAAAAGTTGTAAAAGATATGTATGTATTTATTTATTTATTCTTGCATCAGGATTATGTTTTGTCCAGTTTTTTGCCTACATGCAATTATACCCAGGAGCATTTGTGAGAAATTTGATTGAAAACATAACATATGATTCACCATGCAAAGATTTTCCACATAACTATTTGATAAATCTTTTTGTAAAATTTTAAATATTTTATGTTCTAAAATATTTGCATAGAAATATTACAACTATAGGATCATAGATACACATTTTCTCGATGGTCCAACACCATATCAGGAAAAATATCCCCAAATCATTATTTTGGAGCCCCCATGCTTAATAGTTTTTTTTGTGTACTTTGGATTTAATTCCGATGATGGAGGTCTTCTGACATGCTGCTGGGACCCATGAACGTCAAACAAAACAATCTTAGATTCATCGCTCCGTAGCATATTGCGCCATTTCGTTGAGTTGCATAATGCATGTAGATGTGCAACAGCCAATCTGTCTTTTATTTAACAAAGGCACCTTCCTCGGCCTTCTAGCCTGTAAATTTGCTTCTAAAAGCCTCTCTCTAACAGTTGAAATACTTATAAGGAGACTGAGTTCCCGTTTAATTTGGCTGGACGACATAAAAGGGTTCTTTTTAGTAAACCTAAGGATGCTTCTATCTTCTCGAAACGTAGTTTTTTTACCGCCACGATTTTCTTTGCGTTCTTTCTATTTCTTCGCATTTAATATCATCTTAGCTGAGCATCTAAGCGCTTCTTGTACAAATTTGTATGTTTTTCCTCTTTGAATGATGTTTAAAATAACTGTTCTCTTGGGTACAATGTTTAGATCGGCCCATTATAGTGTCGTGAACGGTTTATATTTAACGGTCAAAATGAATATATTAAAGTGTTGGTTTAAATTAAGACTGTGTCTAAATCCAAATTGTATATATTACCTGTATAACTCGAGTGTTAAACGAATACTATTTTGCTATTTTGAGGAATACCTGCAATTCCCACATTGCTCTATATAATTGGGGAATTCCCCGAATAACTGGTGGTTTCTCTACACATGGCAATACTTATGCATTTCAAAGTAGCTACAACGTATTTCACTGACATCGCTTATGTACCAATTCAATTATGACACTTTCATGCAGCACTGCTATTTTAACGAACATAACTGTATGTTGTCAAAGTTGAATGACAAAAAGATATAAAAAGTTTTCTAACTAAATATAAGAAGTAGCATCATTTAGCGACTTTTTGACAAGTCACAACTAGTTTACTTGAACTTATACCATGTGCAATTCCGCATTCCGTTTCGAAACTATACGCATTTCAAATGTGTGGGATCAAAGAATTTCGAAGTAGCCAATAATGACAGTAATTTCCTCAAGTTTTTGCGTGTTTACGCAAATTACGCTTCAAAAACCACCTTTGACATTTAGATATACCAAAATTACGTCGTAATTTCACCACTCGCAAGCAAAACATCGCCGTCAGTGGCGCAGCGCCGCTAGCAACTCCTTCTTCTCCAACTACCGTATAAATATTTACCAGCTCATCTGCATTTACAACAAGCGCGAAACACACCGCGCGTAAGTCAATATCTCCTCGAAAGGAGACGACCGACGACGCTGGAAGGTGGAAATTCACGTCCCACCACGGGCACGGCGACGACGGGCGTAAAAAAAATCAATTATGACCAAATTGTTCCCATTTCCCGCGCCGTTAGCAATATCCTCCGCCATTCTCAGCCGCGCTACGCGACGGATGAATAATATTTTATGCATTTTTCAATTCAATTTGAGATGAAATGTTACCGGGAAGTACGCGCCGCGAATCCGACGTGGGATGTGGCACTGGCGAACGGTAATATCGGCGAAGAACGGGAGCACGCTGACAAATTTCAATAAAATAAATTCGCCCTCGTGCATTCTAATTCGGTTTTCGGATGCAGTAGTGACGGATATGCGATATCAAAACTCGGTGATTGTAATGGACGCGTTGTATATCGTACGTGTTCTGTACGTGAAAAATTAAAGAACGAAGAAAAGGTTCAAAACTTGTAAGTAAAATAATTTCATATACGTACCGGGTCCGTCTCAAAAGCACCGACAAACTTTTTAGCAATGATACAGAGTTTTCGGCGCGTTAAACCAATACAGGTGGTAAAGTGCCATTGGATATCGAAGAAAATTACTTTATTAACACATTAACCGATAAACTTCCATCACGGGTCCATGAAATCACATACTAGCAAAAACAAAGAAAGGGGTGCAAGCATTGAAGACAGACTCGAATGATAAACACACTCTCATTGCTACTGCGTCACCGATCTCATTGCGAATCGTCTGAATTGCTTGCATGCGTCACGACATACCCCCATCTGGAGGTTCCATATGAAACTATTGAACGGAATTTAAAGACGACTATAGCAGCGGCAGGAAAATATCGATGCACGTGATTTATGACGTCACACTAGCAACTGTACAATATGAATTTGTCAATTTTTAAAATACATGTCAATATAGTTATATTCAATAGTTTAACATATAAATAGTTGGACATTATTCCACTTTAGCACAAATTATCAGTTGCACTAATTAAATACTTATTTTAAGCGCCTATTATCAATTAACGCAATTCGACTTTCTTCTCAACTATTGGTCTTCCTGTACACCGTTGTCGATAGTTGTTTGCTGTTTCTGTCATGAGATATTGTGTGACATTTGTTGCAAGAATTTAGTGTAACATCCTTACATAATTAATACTACCATACATTTCATTATACACATTCATCCTCAGATGTTCTCCCATGTTATGATTAATAGTCAAAAATTTTGACATTTTTCTGACAACACTAACAATTAGTTTTCTTGATGTAACTTGCAAAACTAAATAAATTTTACTTTATACTATCTTCAATATATCTCTCATTTCTTTCCTCTTCGGAGGATAATTATTTTCAGAGGAATACCGCTATTTTAATAAATACAATAGAAAACATCCACGATAAATAACATAAACTAATATTTATTTATTCAATCAAAAGTCATTCGAAATGTGTTTTGGCAATCACGTCGTATAAGACGTCATTCACAATCAACGACGTGCATCGATGTTTATCCTGCCTGTCCTATAACATGTATCACTGGTCACATACAAAAAGCACCATGAAGTGGCGCTCTCTCTGAAACAAAAATAATGCCTTGAACTAAAGATACGCAAGCCCGATTAGATTAAAGAGTCTATAATATATACCTACCATCCCTGAAATTTTGCCTGTTATTTTCAAACGAATCCTGTATATAAATTCGGTTTAAAACATCTTTCCTAGGTTCAATTCTTCTCTGTTCTCTCGAATTCTTTCCTCCTAGTATTGGCCACTAATACCTTTCTAATTTCCTTTTTCCAGGCAAGTTGTGACCTTCCTCTAAAATTGTTTAAAAAGCATCGCATTCTTTAAGCGTCTATCACCTCTCATTCATTGGACATGACCGTATCTGGCAAGCTGCTTTATTTCTATATCCACTCTCCTGTTTAACCTCGTCATTTCGAATTTTCTCTCGTCTAATTCTGACTGATGTCCACAATGCATCAATTTCTATTGTCTCTACCTTCTTTTAGTAGATTTAGTAGATTTAGTAGGGTCCGTTGGGCTCCCATTTTCTGCTCCATAATAGACATTTCTTCTGTACCTTATATTTTGGATTTATATTTATTATTCCAAACACATTGACAACGCCATTGGTGTTTGTAAAGTAGAGTTTCGCTCACTGGGTTGTAGGGTTGGTAGAATGCATCGAGTGATGTATATCGGCGTCACCAGATATTTAGGGAGAGAACATTGCTCATGAAAATTGTTAATATGATAATATTCATATTACTGTAAGTGCCACTTACTCCTTAAACATCGATTTCCGCCGAAACACAAAGCTATGATTTATAATACCTAATGGGTTGCACAATTTTAGTTAAAATCGGTTAATCCTTATGCACTTGTCCACAGAGAACATGAAAATGCAGTTTTAACTTGAATATTGGAATTAGGCGACATTCTGCACTTGCTCAAAATCTATACTTCAATATGAACGTTTGACATATCAAAAATATCACGTCGTTATCTGGCCTCCCAAACGGAGAATACTAAATCGAGCGCGAGAAAGGAGTCCGCGAGAAACGCGACACGAACAAGAAAATAGCAACGGGAAACACTCCAACAATCAAGGAACTCTCGAGGTCAAAGATTAAAACGTGCATTTCTCCGAGAGAAAAAGCCTCTCGTCCGTATCTCGTTCGTGGGGTTGTTCGCTTTGGTTTTCCCTTTTACCGTCGGACCCCGCGCAACGGTGGGGAAGCTGCGACGCACGGCCGGGCGCGTTCGGATGTAACACGTGTAGAGGAGGCCGGGGTAACCGGCGAAGCGGCAAAGGAAGCCCCTTAACCGCCCCCCAAGACAGACCCAACTCCACTCCTTTTCAGTATTGCCAGACGGAAGTAGTGGAGGGCAAAGGTAAAGGAGATTCCTAAGGCTTTAGGGCAATAAGAGAGCGAAGCCGGTTCCTTTCGAAAAAGTATCCGGGGTCCCTTCTGCTTGCCATCTATCTCTCCCACTCGCTATCGGATGTTCCCGCCTAATAATTTCCTTATATCGAGGACGTCTGTCGTTTCGCGGAAAGGAAGTAGGCGAGCAGACCGACGAAACGTTAAGTGATAATAATTTTTTGCCACGCAGTCGGTGGAAATCTGTTTTTCATTTGGATCAATCGTTTCCGCGAATGAAACCGGTAAAAGCCCGTCGATATTACATTATCTCGTTTAATATTGGAAAATCTTATTATATGTATTTCTTCATCGTAATTCTGTGCACTCTGCAAAATAATTTTATGCATAATTCTTAAACATACAGCATCGGATCACCCCTCACTTCGCAGTAAATTGGATTTCGGGATAGGTGGATCCTCGAACGTTTACAAGATTGCAAGAATGAAAGGGAGTGAAAGTAGGAAATATTGTAGAAACTAACAAAATTTATTTTTAAAAACCACTAATCGAGGCCCTAAGAAAATTCAAATATCTAATACACTAAATATGTTCGTTTCTTAAAAATCCAGGATCTCGGAAAGTTCTTCGCCGATTTCTTTGAAAATTTGACACAACATTGCATTCGAATACGAGCGTTTTTTTATATAACCAAAGGGCGCTACAGAGGAGGGAGGGGGTGACAGAAAGATATGTGCAGTTTCTTCACGGATTGCTTTGAAATTTTGACACACCGCTGCATTCGAATACGACCGTGTTTTTATACCTAGGGGGGTGGGGTACAGGGGGAGGTGAAGGGAGGGGGTGACTGGTAAGAACATGCAATTGAAAAACTATTTATGTTAGTAAAACTCACCTTATAAACAAAAGAGTAAACATTAATACACTCATCCCAGCGCTTTATCAATGCCCCAATTCATGCTGCATAAAAGTGTTTGGGCTGTTGTCTGAACCACGTGTGTACTTCTCGTTGAGCATCGTCATCACAATCACATCGCAAAAATGTTTTTTGAGTGGACCAAACAGATTATAGTCGCTTGAACCTAGCCCTAGTCGGGAATGTAAGCCGGATGTTCAAGAAGTTTCCACCCTAATTCTTCAATTCTCGCCTGGGTCAAGCGGGCCGAACGCGGCCTAGCATTATCGTGATGCAGCAACATTCCTCTCGTCAATATACCAGCTGACGGCACAACCTTGAATTTCTTTGTTGACGGTGAAGAAGGACGTTTCCATTGCACTAAAGCAAGCTTTGTTTTGGGTTGGTAGTGGTGCACCCATGACTCATCACCAGTAACAATCCTGTTAAGCGTGTCCTCCCCTTCCTCTGCGTACCTAGAGGGGTGATTCAAGGACAAGCCCATTCGAATCCTTCTGTGTTCCTCGGTCAGTTGTCTAGGTACCCACCGTGATCAAACTTTTCAGAAATTCAAAGGATCGTGCATCAGTTCGTAAGCTATCTATTGTTACCCGCCTGTCAGTTCGAATCATCTCTTCCACCCGTCGAAGTGTCGCAATCTGAACGGGGCGCCCACTTCGCTGATCGTCAACAACTTTTGAGCGCCCTTGAGAGAATTTCTCGACCTTGTTATACACGGCTTTACGCGACAAACACTTTTCACCGTAAACAGGAGACATTTCCTTATGGATACCTTTTGCAAGAAGTCCTCTTGCCCTGAAAAAAGCGCACAACAGCACGTTGTTCTACCACAGTACACTCTTCGAGCACGGTCGCCATTTTAACACGATCTGCGTACGCGCTCGGCAACTGTCACTTGAGTATCATAAGCCGGATTGTGCTGACACCTAATCACAAATAAGAAAATAGCTCACTGCTATTTTCGGCTTTCCCACAGCAGTTTGTGACTTATTTGATGACTTTCCCACGTAATTAGCTGTTTTTATTTATTCTCAAAGCTAGTTCAATTAAAGTAAATATTTACGAAACAGGTAATTATATACTTAAATACACTCCTGCTAATAATTTTTGAATCAATTGTTGTAGTACCTTTTTTAAATGAAGTTTAGGTTATGCTAACGCCATTCAAGCATGTATTACGGTATACACAATATGTATTGCAGCTGGCTGGATTAGTTACAAATTAGTATTATTCAATACAATTTTGTCAATGGATCCTTTAGATTTTTACGCAGAAGTATTTAAAAATAAAACCTTTTGCTAGCATAATATAGAATAACATTGTTACATAATATAAATATGTTTTGTATTTAGTATAAGTAAAGCGATTTTATGAAATTCAAATTCGTCTGGTTTGCTTTGTAATCAAAATAAACAATGTAAATGTTTTTAGCCGCAAGGAAAGCAGCTACATGTATAATTACATCTGCCTACCATGCCCCAGGTTAAATTAATATTCCCCGCTTCTCCGTGAACCCAGCGTTTAAAACATGGAGGTATACTAAATGGGGTCGATTTAAAAATGCATTTTCAAACCTGAATTATATTCAGATGTCTAACGGTAGGTACTTGTTCCCCCGGTTATACTAAAACATTATTTTCTTCCCCGTATACCAAATGAAGCATCGATTCGTGGAAACGCTTACGAAAACATCCGCGATATCTATTAACATAAATTAAAATATTCCACCCTTCTCGTGCCGCGGTTGGAAATGTGATACCAAGCGTGTTCGTTACGGAGGATGTAGTTACTGGAAAGGGGGCGAAATGGCTAATGAATACTTGGTATACTTCTCTTTTTCTGCGGCCGGTCGTTCAAAAAAATTTAACCAGAAAAGCTTCATCGCCATCGACATCGGTGGCGAAACCAAACGAATGTCCGGTTCCTAACTTTACTGGGGGTTCGTTCCGATAACTTCTCGGATGAGCTGAACTAGCGCTGTGATGTGGTTCGGCGTGCGGTTTCGTTTGTGCCAACTTCAAATAAAAATATTCCAATTCCGGTTAACCTTCCGCTGAACGTTTTCTCTGGCGTTTAGGACGATATGAAAAAAAATCTTTTAAGTAGATAAATACCTCAAATACCTCTGCATACGTTATTATAGCGGTAAAAGAAAAAATTATTTTAAAAATCCTATTTTTCTCTCCATAGCCGACTAAAATGTTTCCCAAATTCCTCGGGAAACATAATGCGTATATGAAATAACTGGGATTTTTAATCTTCAAAATATAAAGCCAATTTTTTTTTTTTGTATAGTACCTATCCGAAACTACATGGCAGGTACGATATAGTAGGCTTTAAAACAATTTTTGTTTTGCTTTTAAGAACACTAGAAGTGATGTGAAACTAACCGAATTCGATAAGTGGTTTACCCTTATTCAAACGATGATGTAATGTGTCTTCGATGGGAACCCATTACTATAGTATAAGTAATTACCTAGCAGATCAGTGAGTATATACTCACAGGACATGATTTTATAGACTCCGCGCTGTGTGTTCATACCTTAGACTGTACTGTTCAATCTTAACAATATTTTAGTTAGAGCTGCAAGTATAATTTCTGGTATATACCGCCGTCCGTATTTCAAATGACACCAATCTCACAAAACGGTACCAACTATAAAAAATTAGGATGTACGGGTTCTTTTGTTACATCTACTACTAAGCTGTAACCAGGTATCCACGGAAACGGCAATAACTTAAAATAGCGGGAATTTAAATTTAAATTAAAGTCATATAGAAAATTAAGTTGTGGATATTAGTGACGATAAGAATTACATAAACAATTATATTGAACTACCTTAATTGTCCAGATGGGTGTGTGTGTCTTGTGTACCACTTTCCTCCCCGCTTCTTTATTTTCTGTTTTGTAGTGCCCTGGTCCAGAATCGCCATTTTCTTCCATTGGCGCAGATTCGATCGATATATTCACCTTTAAATTATTTTCCTTCCTAAATACTTTCTGAAATCTCAAAACATCAATTTTCCATGTTTTCCGAAATTTCATCTTGTATAGCGTTACGTATTGTGTGAATGTGCGTTACGTTAATGAACTATAATTTAAGAATTAATTAATTGTACTAATATTAAATGTCTATATGTATACAATAGAAAGAATATTATAAGTTTATGGAGAAAGATACCTACTTTACCGATTGTGTAATTTGAATGAATTAGTTCTTACCCGCGTAAATTTACATATGAAATAACGGTTACTAAATTTTGAATAACGAACACAAACATGCATAATACGAATGACTCCTAACAGGCTTGATAGATATAAAACAATTGTGAATTAAGAAAGATTAACTGTAATTGATCGAACAACAAATGCAGTAAGTAACACCGCCGTGATGCGAACATCGAAAAGTCCGATTCACACCACCATATATCTGGTCGATAAATCAGTATTTGACATTAGTCCTATAGTAATTTGACAGCAAATTAAACAACATTCAATTCGAATTTCTTCCTATACTTCATTCATGTTAAAAACATACGTTGGGAAGGATAGGGCAATATTTCCGGGTTTGTGATTGGTTGACATTTGAGCCAAATTTACGCATATAAAATATACGTAAATCCTTCTGCAATAACAGAATAATGATTTGAATATGAGTATCTTCAAGTGACATAACTTTCATTCCAATTCAAAGAAAATAACCCTCTCTCCTCCTCGCCAATACAAAATGTATTACTGCTAAATTAGACAAATGAAACCAAATTGAGGATTCTATACCTCAATTTGGTTTTATATAAGATATTTATTTTATTAATTGGAGATCTGACCTTGTTTCACAAAATTATTCTTTCTTCCCTATTAGTTTGTCTCATTTATTCTTCTCATGGTCTTTTGCATATACATCTTGCTACTTTATTTCTCCCTTGCGTTCTAGCTTCATATACTGCTATTGGAACTATCTTGTCCTACATGCCACAATGGTGGCCAAGTCAACCCAATTGTCTCTCTTCAACTACTCTTTCTAAGTATATCGCTTCTAACTTTTCTACCACTCTTATGTTTGTTTCTATGTCCTTCCGCGCGATTCCTTTCATCTTTCTCAACAATCCGATTTCCATTGCCGTGATTTTGCTTATATTTCTCATGGTCAGTGTCCGTGATTCATTCCCATACGTTAAACGAAGTTCTATCCAAATTCTCATAACTTGTGATGTTCTCTTTTTCTGAACTTTCTTTTTTTTTATCGTTCTAACCCTTAAACTACGGCCAAGGGATAATTGTTTTTTATTCGCGATTACAAATACAGAAATACATTTCACGCCATCTAATCTTTTCCATAATGGTGCATACTAGGTGATCCAGATTATGCAGAAACTATTCTTAGGTGGTACACAGAATAATCTAATGTTGAGAGTGATGTAAACGATATTTCAGATAACTTTTACGCACAATATGAACATGATTTCAATTCCAAGTATCGCCATCTATCTCAGATGAGAGTGACGAAAGTTATAATGCAATGAAGTAGAATAGCAAGGCCGGTTCTGGGCCAAAATCCCATCAGATTTAACACAGGGGTCTAAAAGTACTTTTTCGCCATCTTGGATTTCATGATCTGATGATGAACGGCTGACCGATACATTGGAACAGCCACCCGTTGCAATAGAACGGTTATCTGTTCCGCCGTTACGAATAACCGTTCTATTGCAACAGGTGACTGTTCCAATATATCGGCCAGCCGTTTTGCCGTAACAGATAACCGTTCTATTGCAACAGGTGGCTGTTCTAATATATCGCCCAGCCGTTCTGACGTAACAGATCATGAAATCCAAGATGGCGGAAAAGTACTTTTAGACCTCTGTGTTAAATCTTATGGGATTTTGGCCCAGAACCGGCTTAGCTATTCTACTCAATGGCATCATCTCCACACTCACTTTTACAGAAAAAATCAATATTTTTTTGCCTTATATTTGCTGTTTAATTTTTATCAGTTACTACGTTTGGTTAAAAATCTTGTTATAAATACTACAACCATATATAACAACAATATTGTTTAATATTACCAAATCCTTACGATCCAGCAATATCCCAAGATAACTTTAACACAAATCTACCTATGACTCGACTCAACGGCAACTGTGCTGACTTTAACTGTCTGTATCTAACGGGCTTTAACTGACTTTAAATATATTGAGTTTAACACTAATTACATGGTAAACGATTTTTCATAGTTTTTAAATATCCTGTGATACTTTCAAATTTATTAGGTATACATTTTTTTACAGTCTCCAAAGGGCACGAAAATTAGTCACGCTAATCTATGGATTTTATGTAGAGTAGAGCTGCGTTTAAGTAATAACATGGTCATAACATGGTCGCAAACAATTTTATTTATGTGCCACTTAATCATAGGTATACGAACTAATTTAATAATGAACCCTAGAAACGGTTTTAAAATTTAACGATGTCATTCCGTTTAACGACCAATAACGGCAAACAATAAACACCGTCCCGAACGAAACATTTTTAGCGTGCCGCTAGTTATAAAGCAGTGTCATCGCGGGTTAAAAATACTCCCACGTCCCGGGAACCCAGCAAAAACACCAGCCTATCGCTCCCTAGTATTAAAAAAACTACACCCCGCAGCTTGTAAACTAGATGTTAAACGTCCATGAGAGGGGAAGGGCAGTTCTAACGTCACAGAAGAAAAAAAAACAAATTAAAGGAACGGTGATGTTCGCAGTTAAGTGTCTAGCGAACGAAACGATGGTAAAAATTATAATTTACCCTAACGGCGATTTATTAACACGAGCTGGCGTTCGAGCGTTGAGTTGGAACAAATCCCAAACGTACAAACGACACTCGCGAGATAGATAAATATTATTAACTTAGGGGGCGAGAACAACGCGTAACAATGCGGGGTAAATAGGAATAATTTCTGATTTCTGGAAGTCAGGGTGGTGTAACTGACTAGGCGTTCCCAGCGGATCGTGTTGTAAAAATTAATGGAAAATTATTTTGATACTTTCGTGATTTTCCCAATTGACGACAAAAAATTCGGTTAATGGCATTTTTAATTAAATTTTCTTAATTCTAAAACTGTTTCTGCTACAATTAGGTCAGCATCTGGCAACTTAATATCAATTATGTGCTAATGTAAAAGAGAAGCTAACTAACAAGGTGTCAACCTGAAACTGCATACAGTTAAATACATACATACATAACAGCTGCGTTTATCGCTCGTCCATCTTTGTGACAGGATTACATCGGTATTAAGTTAAACATCATAATTTCAGGACATTCCGTATTCATTAGGTCCATTATTAGAGGAGGTAGGGTCATTGTGCTAGAACCTAATCTATGTTTAGCGAAATTGCGAATTAAATTTAATCAATAGGCTATACCATCGGAACACTACCGCACATAACCTAGTATGTAGGCGATGGACCGTAGCATCAACGTCGGTGCCTATAATAATTTAAGTAACGATCGGTATCTTTGTGTATAATGAGACGGTTGTCCTGCAATTTAAATAAATTATCCCCGGAATCGAGCAGTAATGGTCGATACGGCTCATCCAATTTTAACATAACATGGGTACTAGATTAATGCTATTGTTTAGTAAATAACAATTAAAGTAAAGCTATAAATAGGCCGGTACTGTTAAACATTGCCCATTCAATAATCTATCTCTCTAACAGCGTAATATTAACAGGGAAATATATGCAATCGAGATTAAACGGTTTCACATACAGTGGGCTTCAACTCTTTATTGACTTGTTCTCGTTTGATGATTATAGAATTATTGTTTTCAGTGGATAATGAAGTTAATGGTTTGAAAACAGATTTTAAAAACAGGCCTCGAACTTAATAAATTTCAAATACAAACAAATACCAGTTTGATCTGTTAACTATGCACTGTGGGTCTTCTAACATGGAGTAGATTTAGTTCATTTAACGGTGCCTTTTTAGAAAAACTTCTCGGACACGTAAACCTTTATTTATCGCCTATATATAATAAAATATGTAATACCTATAACTAAAACCAAAAAAATTCCTTGCCACCTTAATGAGTGAAAGATCCTAGATACGCATCTCGGCAACTCAGTTGGCATCCTCAATAGAACCTGTAAAGCAAAAAATGTGCTAGACGTGATATATACATACATAGCGCTACAAGCCTTGTGACCCAAAGCTTCCATCTTCTTCACTATCCTCCTCCAATTCCCTCTGTCTTGTGCATCCTGCTGCCATGTCTCCACTCCAACTTCGCTCGGATCTTCCTTAGCCATGTGTAGCCATTTTTTTGGGTTGTCCTTTTCTTCTCCTCGTACCTTCTCCCCCCAATAGAGCTCTCTAAGGCCACCTATCCGTTCCCATTCTTGCAATATGTCGCAGCCATCTGGCTCTTTGCGCTTTAACTATCTGGATGATCGATGGTCTGTTATATATATCCACTATTTCTGTGTTTGTCCGCCTTCTCCATTCTTGCTGCACTCTTATTTCACCAAAAATTTTCCTTAAAATCTCTCTTTCCCATACTCTAAGACTATCTTCCTCTCTTTTATTCACGATCCACGCTCTACACGCATACGTAGCTGTTGGTCGTATTAAAGTTACATAAATTCTCGATCGAAGGATTCCTGCTAACATTCCTGCGGCTTTGCTTCCCTTGGATATTCTCCACTCTATTTCTTGCAGCTTATCTACCCCTACTTGTCACACGTGGTACCAGTGGAATAACAGTGTTAAGTGGTAACAGTATTTTTTGGTTAGTTCTATTTCATGCCACCATATGTAATATCTAGCTTTGAAATCTAGAGCTAGAGAAGTCATTATTGTTAAAATAAAGAATTATAAGCATAATTCTGCTTGTTAATTTAATGTACTAGTATTCGAGAATTTGGTGGAATTGGGAATTGGGCTATGTGACTGTTCACCTGAACACAACACAAACAGATTTCAATTGTTTGGGAGGGAGTTAGATATTTTATTATATGCCCAATTTATGTTCGTTCAACTTTGTATGCTTATTTCCCTTGTTTATTATATCTATCCTTTAATTATTAAAATAAATGCTTTATTATTATTATATTGAAATAATTCTTCTTATCAACATTCACTGAATTCTACAGCGGTGATTCCAGTGATAACGATAACCAACCCATCTTCTTGGGGATCATCCCACTTCTCTTTCTCCTTGTGATTTGTGATCTCTTGCAATTATGGGTATCCTGTTCTTTTGCATCCTCTCTACGTGTGAATTCCACAGTTTACTTCGGTCTTTTATTGAGTTTGTAATAATTTGAATCCCGGATTACCTTCTTATTTCTACCCTATGTACTAGGTCACTGTTTTTCTATTTCCAGTTTGCATCTTAAGGGACTTCTTACAATCGTCATACATTTTGTATTTCTAAGAACTTTAGACCACACAATTTATATTAACGAGATGAAAGTATTTCTTTTGGTTGTATTAGTTGCAACATTAATTTTAATTTAATTATCTGTTAAGTAATTGACCCCGCCACTATATAAAATAATTCTTATATAATTGAGATCTACAATGTATCTTACTAGATACTCCCATATTATTAAAAGCTTCTCCCCCGCGATACTATGAACGAACGTCGATAAACTTCCAACTGAAGCCCCTGATACGTACTCACCCTCAACGCGTAATATCTGACAGATAAGACATATTTCATGGACTTTATCTCCACGATCAGCTTCTTTTATCTCTCGCCTGGCGTAACAAAACGCATCATGTCTTGACAATATCTCGAGTAGGACTTATAGGCGAAGTTATAAGCCGCGCCGTGCCCCAGTAGCGAAGCGATTGGCCGCCAAGTGTCTCAAAGTTATGTTAAGTAAAGTCTTACATTAGACAACTCGGCCATTTAAAACGCCTCATGCGCGGCTGCTATAAATCAAAATGCACACAATGTTTTTTTCTTTCTAATAAGAAACTAGTCCCAGCGGGCTAGCAGCGCGTACGCGTACGTATATCCATGCATTTATTATAGTGTAAGTTAGATGATGATTTATTGGAGTTTTAGATTTAACGCCGTACATTTTTCCTTGCTCTTCTAAACGGCTATGTTATGCATCATTTTTACATTTTTCCGTCCCTCATACTTTAAATGAGAAGGATGACGTTAAGACGAGTTCTTGTTACGAAAAGCGGTTGACATCATTATAATAATTTATTATACCGGACGTATTACCTATGAATCTGAATTAATGTCGGGTTTCTATTCATATTGTATGTAAATATTGGAGGTAAAGTGACGTATTTAAATTGTAAACTACAAGGTTTCAGTGGAAATGCAATTACAACATACCTACTAAATTTTTTAAGACATATGAACCTTTTGTAGATCCATGCTTTACAAAAATTAATAGTAATAATACAATAGAATACAAAAGCTGTTAAAAAAGAATTTTTAGTTAATGACTTTGTAATTTAATTTGAATGACTCCGTGTACATTTACCTAGGCCATAATATTTTTATCTTAATATCCTATGTGTTTGTGCACTTCAACAAACGTGTGAATGTATTGAATAAATAAATAGCTAAAGACGAGAGAGGCATACTCCAACTTGCTCACAACGAAGCTAAAGTATAATATTTTCAAAAGCTGTATAGTTTGAAAATATTATACCAAATGTTTTAGATGCTGACAAGCGGAGGACAGCAATGTGTGATGCAAAGCTCATAGATTGGTCAAAAAAGTACACCAAGATCCTGTACAGTTGCAATCCTCTGCAATACATCATGATTCAAGAAATACGCGGAGGTAATTGGATAATTTTTTCTAGTATATGAAACAAAGCAACATTGACTAATATTTAATTTTAAATTGTGTTTGGTACAACATTCAGCCGTGTAATCAATATTTTTTTCCAAGCTTAAGACGTCACCAAAGTTAGTAATTGATCTATAAATTTTAATATCATCAGCGTAAGCCAAAACTGGACAAAAGAAGTGCTGCAACAAATCGCTAATATACAAAACAAAAAGCAGAGGCCCCAAGTTGGATCCTTGCGGAATGCAAGAAGTAGGTTCCTACTTCTGGTATTCCGCAAGGATCCAACTTGGGGCCTTTGCTTTTGTTTTGTGCATTAACGATTTCATTAATTGCAATAATGGTTTCAAGTCTTACGAATTCCTTCGAATTTGTAAGACCTGAAACCATTATAATACACATAGTTAGATCTATTACTCAAATAGGATTCCATAAGTTGCAGGAAAGATGCAGTAGGACCCAAGCAGTCTAATTTTTCAAGTAAAATGCCATCAAAAGTCCTACTGAAATCAGTATGCATCACATCAACCTGACCCCGCCTGTCCAACTCCCCACAAATGAATTGCGAGATAATGACAAGGTTACTAACCGTTGACGGACTACGAACAACCAGGCTGATATGGTGAATTTAAACACTTAAGACTTTTGTATAAATGGTGAAATAAAAAATTTTCAAAAGCTTTGGCGAAGTTGGGCAAAATGGATATGGGTCGGTAATTAGCAAATTTCTGATTTTGAACCCTTTTTAAATACCGGAGAGATTCTGGTTTTCTGCCATAATTTTGGGAAAGTCGATGTTTGAACAAAAAAATTAATAATAATTGCTCAAAGTTTAGCAAGAACCATTCTAGCATCTCTTAGTAAATACGATGGAATTAAGTCATCTCCAGAAATATTATTGTCAGGCAATGAAAACATTGTTACACTAACCATATTCAAGATGAAAGCGAATGCTACACAAACAAAAAGGAACAGGGAACTAAAAATATGTAAAGGAATCAGAAAGATATACGGCAAGACCATTTCATTTCGGATTGAAAGCAATGAATGAAGTGTATGAGTGGTACAAATACTTACATTTGCAGATAATCTTGCAGAAGTAGCTAGAAGAAAACTGCCGCTAGAAGGCAAAATCATTAAAAAGTAAAGACACAGAAAAGTGAGGGCAGAGAATTAACCCAGATAAAACGAAGTACATGTGAAAACATCAAGAAAGCAACGATAGTATGAAATCGTTATGTTTCTTGTGTAACAAAAAGTTTCTTAACTCCATATTTTGTTGTGTTTGTCTAAATATTTATGTATAGACAGTTGTCTACAAAATTTTACCCAACGTAAAAAAGATAACTTTCTCTTTATTTAGCAAGGGCTGATAAACGTGATTTTCCTAAAGAAGTTTTAAACCGTTTACGAAGAAAAACGGCATCTTTATTGAATGTATTCACGAATGTAATTAGTAAAATGTTTATAGTTATAAATATTTTATTTTGTTTACGTTGGATAAAATTTTGTGCCCCACAGGATATAATTTAACATGCTTTGGCTCAAAAGAAAAATATTGGAATTTGATTTTGACAGTTTCATATAATATCTTCTATATATGAAAGTGTGCAGACTCCTTTTATAACGATAACCACAAAAATTTTACGTCCACCACATCCGTTATACCATTACTACTCCAGAGGCAAACGATTATAACTCTTCCATTAGCCGGAGTGTCAAAGTATTAAGTTACAGAAGATGACGAATTGGAGACACGTATTATCCATACCGAATAGAACCAAGCGGCGTAGAGTGTGCGCGCGAAATTGACGAACAAACATAGGCAGAAAGGAAGAAAGCAGCAAGTAGAGGACCGTGACTTTCGCAAGGCATACACACATACGCACACATACATGCGTGTAACATACAAGGGAAAAGGCGGAGAGAAAGCAACCGAAAAAGCGAAGTGTCAGGCGGTGAACGCATCGCTCCCACGTTGTCCGCGTCTCCGTTGTTGCCACACATGCCGCCCGCGGAACCAGGAAGATATTGATTCGACATCGATGTTGTAGTAATTCGAGACTGGGCACAGTGAAGTCCCGTGATACGACCGTACCCCACAGATATCGGATACTGCGAATCCTCCGCTGTGCTTTCTGATTCGAATTGGCGGACGCAGGTATAAAGTTTCAAGGGGTTGTCGCACGTGATGGAACGTGTGTACCGGCATCGTAATAAATATATGCAAGATAATGCAATGGAGTCGTTAATACACAGATAAATATGTTGTATAATAATGTTAATATATAATAATTTGCTCTACAGGCCGTGAAGGCCTGGGGCTAATAAGATGCTAATATTAGGAACACAAGAAGTGCTCTTACGGACTACATATCTCCATTCCCGTCTGTTCTCTACCATCTTCCAATTTCCCATTTTCATTTTTCTAGATCTTCATCCACTTTATTCATCCATCTCTCTCTTGGTCCCCCCTTTCTCCTTTCTTCCTTTAGTTCTCTGGTAAGGGGTAATTTTGGCGACCTATCTCTGCTTAGTCTTTCTACATGCCCCAGCCATCTTATTCTTTGGGCTTTGGCAAACGCTACGATTTTGGAGCTTTCATATGCATCTTCTACTTCTAGATTTGTGCGTCTTCTCCATCCTTCCTCGGTTCTTACTCCTCCATATATAGCACGCATTATTTTTCTCTCCCATCTCTTTATCTGCTCCTCTTCCACCTTCTTCAGGACCCACGTCTCACAGGCATATGTAGCGACAGGTCTTATCACTGTTTTATAGATTCGCTCTTTTGTTTTCTTTGATACATCTTTCGATTACATGAGATCCTTCAGGCTTCCCTATTTCCGGTTTCCTTTTGCAATTCTTGCCTGGATTTCCTGTTCTTCACGCTCACCTTCTTCAACATTAACCCCCAAATAGACAAATTTATTTACTCTCTCGAAAACATATTTTTTGCTGTTGTTTGCACTCACCACAAGGTTATCGTCTCCTCCCAAGGGATTTTCTGTTTTTCCCATCACCATATATTTCGATTGATTTAGATTTATTTCCAGATCAAATTTCCTGTTCCAATCTCCTTGCAATTTTTCTTAGTATATTTTTTGATTTTGTGATTATTGTTAGGTCATCTGCGAAGACTATAACCTGGTGTTCATTCAATATCACAATTCACCGCGATTATATATAGTTTGCGTATACAATATCAAATAACGTTTAATAATAAACTCTATATAACTAACAGCTCCGTTGAAGTATTTTATATACGTATGTTAGTATTATCTTCACATTAACGGAATCCGGAAGCTCAATTTTTCCATACATTAAGAAAGAATATCTTTGTGTTTGATTTTAGTTCTAATTATTATGTCAATTCCTATGTTTTGTGTGCGGAAGTTGAGGTAGAAGAATGTAGTCAACCATATAAAATACATGCGGTAAATACATACATACATACTCGAGAATATATGTTACTACACTTCACAATTACACGTTCAAAATTTACGTATTGAGTATTTTTGCTTTGATAGTTGGCTGAATTGTGCATTCTCGTGTCAATCACGCACGACAAATGAGACGGCTACACGAAATAAATTAAAATAGAAAGTCGTTATCGGTCCTTAATTACGAGTAGCAAGATACCCGGGTACAGGAGCCAAGGACCGTGTGGTAAAGCGGTCGCCAAGTGCTTCTACCAACTACACACACAGAGAGATCCACGTACGTTTGTGTGTTCCATACACGTACGTGCATTTTATTCAAGTTTCAATCGCCATTCATTTACAGCACAGCCATACTTGTACGTATTGTCAATATAAACATCGACCAGACTGAAATAGAGACGTGGAATTGTTTGCGTCTACTTCTCGCTACCCATTACTATTAATATTCAAGTTTAATCATGATTTCTTAGCGAGACACAATAGAGGCGAGAGTGTTTTGGCCCAGCGGAAGTACTAAAAAAACACTTTAACAAGCGCTCCTACCAATTATGAATTTTAACAAGTCTCTTTTGTACTTCTTCCTTTGTGTTCTGACGGAAATTTTTAAATGAGAGATCATAGTAATAAGATAATATTCGATAGCTATTCCATCACAAACACAGCAAACCATCTTATAAATTAATTTTGTCGTGGTTGTAGCGTGTTTTACTAAAATTTTACCATGACTTGATACAATTAGGTTAATTATTACCCGAAGGCCTTTATTTACCACAAATTAAGATCAAAATTGAACCTCATATACTTCATGCGAAGAGCGCACTACAATTTTTTTTATTGTTGCCTGCGGGCGTGTATTGCCTCATATTTTCAGGCGGAGTTTCAATATTGCCTGAAAAAGAAAATTACACGTCTGTTCAGTGTGTGCCAGCATTATTATGTATGCTGGACGAGAATAAACGCGTTCTTGTTCGAAACACCTTCAATAATAATGGCAGGGGTGGAACCAGTATTTTTGTGTATGTAAAGTGTTCAATTTAATTAAACGTAATAATGGTGAGTGTGAGCTTGATGCATTTAAAAGTTGGAGTAATGTTGAGTATCCGTGCAGATTGTGACTGCAACCCTCAGAAGAGAACACTTCTTAACTTAGGTAATTTAATTTGGTTCATTTAATGTTGTTTTGCCGGGACGTTACTAAGGACGACAAAGGAAAACTAGGACATGATCATTGATTATTGATGCAACAAAGCAGAAGAGCATATAAGTCATATCGTTGCACCGTCTGAATACACCCACAGACAGAGAGACAGTAGATAGAACTATGTTCACTGGACTATGTGCAAGCATCTAAACAGACCAATATCAGATAAATATAATGAACACCAACCAGAAAAGGTGATAAACACCCGGGATGTAACTGCCATGTGGGACGTTCCGATAATCACAGACCGAACCATATTAGCCAACCGGCCGGATATAGTACTCCATAGTAGAAGAGAGAAAACCTGCGTACTTATTGATGTAGCTGTACCGAATGAATGGTAAAAGAAACTGAAAAACTCAGCAAATACAAAGATCTAGAAATCGGGTTCAGTAGGATGTCGAACTGTAGAATGAAAACAGTGCCAGTAGGGCACAACAAAGAGAGGAATAGATCAAAACCTCAAAATGTACCCAGCAGTTGATTCTCTTCCTAAACGGTACTCCGGGTGACTATCGCTTTCGCTTCGGCAATAGTCGGAATAGCGGCGACAGTCATAGGGAATTTCGATTATTTAAGACTAGAAGTGTGGCGACATTGGGAATATAGTTAGGGTTTTCAAGAAATCACCAATGTTTTGGCACGTTTCGCGGAGAAACAAATGTAATTCAAAGATACTTTAATTGAAGTACAATAACTGATTTTGTGTCATAATCATGTAATCAAAACAAAATTTTGCATAGTAATGCTTTATTCTAATTTTGAATACTTATTAATTTATATATTTACTCAAAAAATGAAGTATATAAAAAATAGATTTAAAGAAATATATAAATATACCTCTGAGATTACACAACATGTCTGATTGTATAGTTCCAGGCATTCCTCACGTACAGACAGCTGTTTCGGACTCACCTAGTCCTCACCAGTCCTGACTGGTAACTTAGTTCCCGCTTTTGGGATTGTTCCATGAATCCGCGGCTGGGCGTTAGATGTCTCTGGGATTTTCCTTAAAGACATGTGCTAACGTTTGGTTAATGATACGGAATATTGAACGAGCGACAGGCATCCTCCGACGTGCACTTATGAGGATTAGGTGAGTCCGAAACAGCTGTCTGTACGTGAGGAATGCCTGGAACTATACAATCAGACATGTTGTGTGATCTCAGGGGTATATTTATATGTTTTTTAAATACTTCATTTTTTGAACCTACGTGCCGGCTATTGGCAGAAATCTTCTTTCTTTGATATATTTACTCATTTTTGACATATTGACAAAAACGAGAAAGTTGTATTACTTTTTAGTTTAGTCTGACAAAGCCAGTATGTGCAACAATTGTTAATGTGCATTTATAAATTTGTGTGGTTTTAACAGTTTATGTTCAATATTTAATTAAAAAAGCTAAAAGTGTATGCTTTTAATATTACTTGCTGGGTAATGTAAAATAATACAATATCATTACATATACATACATTAATACATATGTCTATATAAACATTTGAAACTTTGCATTTTTATTAGTAATATTTATTTACAGACACAGATAAATGGGAACAGAAATAATATAGTTCACCAAAAGGAATATATCTACATTACGTATGTAATTATTATTTATAAAAATAGGTAATTATACGTAATAATAATCTCAAGATGCGACAGGAAAATATCACAAATCCTACACATTTTAACTAAAACCTTTTTTTTCATATGGAACACACAACTTTGCAATTTAAATTTTTGGGATTTTATGACAAGTATTATAAAATGGTTTGAATGACCGTGCTTTCTCATTGTTTATTTCCTTCTTATTCGCTTAATTAGCCGTAGCGAGAGTTTCTCTCTTCAAGGCGACACATCCTTCGCTGTCGCTTTGAAGGCGAGAGTGTCGCTATGGTGGGGGAAGCAAAGTCGATAGTAGAATCGTTCGCAGAGTACCAATTGGTATCGACATACGGCAAGAGTCGACGTCGATACTACACAGAGTCCCACTGCAGGTCATCCATCCATCACCTAACCAAATACAGAAGATCGCACTAATCGGCACCGCACACATCCTACGAAAACTGCTTGGGTAGATAGGGTAAATCGCTTTGAACTCTGATCTGGATTTACCTAAATACTGCCAATAGATGGCAAGATGAATAAAAAACTATAATAATAATATCTCTTTATAGTCCAATAGGTTATAATCTAGTTAGAGAACAGGGCAAGAGAATAGTACAAATAATAACTATAGCTAAACAAGACACTATGCATGTAGTAGCTAAATATAACCTAAAGTTTAAACTGAAAATTAACTGCGCATTTGCTCAACAAGTGAGGTAAGGTAGTAAAATACAAATCAACTGAATTGTCGGCATAATTATTGGAATACAGGTAGATTCTGCGTAGAAGTGATCTCACTAATATATTAGTTTTCGCAGATGGAGAGTTCAATGTTTTATGGAAATGTGTTGGATGATGTGGTCCCTACATGCAAGGTTATGTCATGCAGTAGTACAGGCGCCCCCAAGAGAGTTTATGCGAAATAGACCAAGTAAGCTGTTGTTGACTGTTATACACTTTAAAGTGGAGACATTTTAGAAATCAGTGCTGTATTTTTTCAAGGACAACAGATGCGAGTTCTAGAGTGGAGAACACGCAATGGAATTTTCACATGGACATACTGTCTTGTTATATCATAATATAAAAGAGTTTATTTTGCCAATGGGTTTCCTGCATCAGTTTCAGATTAATGTTATTATCACCACATACAGAGTTTGCAAGACTGAACGGCACATATCCTTAAGTATTTCGCAGCTTTTAGTTTTTATTTCAATTGATAAAATGGTCGTTTATGATGGCCTATAGCAATTGTTCAACACTAATTTGGACCTCTCAGAACATGTATATTGTATTTTTTTGTCTAAAGGTTGATACAAGAACGCTTCTCCTGACACAAACAAATATATACAAATATAATACACTTTCACTTGACCCGAATTCTTTCGGCCTCACAAGCTTTTACCTTAAGCCAGATTATGTAAAAATGTCATAATCATCTTACTTATAATTAGTAGTAAATAAAAATAAATGACTTTGAACAAATGGGAAGATGGTATACCTAAAAGATATTAACATATGCTTATAAACAGTATTATTGATCCTCTTTACATCAAGATCTATCAAGCAATTTCACAATGTTCTCGTGTTTCCCTCTCTAAGAAGCTTACAAGATGTTTCATCACTTCGACTATTGGTATTACATGATAAATATTTTGAACATCCTCTGACAAGTAAACAGCTTCATTTAGTTCCCTTAATCGCCACGTATACTACAGACTCCCATTTGAAACCGTTTATCATCTATTTATATCTCAATAACGCATTAATTCAGATGAAACCTAGAGCCCCGTAGATGATACACGTCAAAGCTGACCGCAATGTACTCATCGCATCTGTCTCAATGCGATACGTGCAGAAGAAGTTGGCGTTGTTCTGACGATGGGTTTCTCAAAAGTCTCGGTTACGCAACAGCACGTTTTCTTCATGCACGAGGCGAGCCCGAGCAAGTGCGAGTGTAATTAATGTTATGTAATACCAGTACGCATGCACCGAATACATTAATGACTCGTGAAATTTATAATTGTAAACGGTAAAACACATATGAATCTTTCTTGCGGACGATAGAGACGCGAGAGATATCGAGAATTGAGAAATTCAATGTCAGGCGTTCTGTGTCGTCTTATAATTAAATGTCTCTGGACAATAGAGCAGTTTATTTGATTTGTGGTGTTGGTTGCACAACAGATGTGTCCACGAACGAAGACATAGTAGATACCAAAGAGTGACTATCGAAAGTAAAAACATAATGGGATGGTATATTACAGTAATTACATTAATAACTATATTTTATTGTCTATTGTTCATTATTTTTTATTGAAAGGTTTTCATCATCCAATATTAGTAAATGCTCCAGTAAATAATGGTGTATTTTATATATTTGATTGTCCACTTTTCATCTTAAAATACTCCTTATGTTCAATTTTGATCTGCTCGCTTAATAGTTTATTAAGATTAAAGATCGTCTAATATATTATATACTAAAAAAGTCATAAAGCAGCTCCAGCTTATTGAGTAAAAGAAAAAAGTAAATCCATTTACTCAAAATTTATTTAAGGTAGAAATGTAAATGGGTACCTACGTGTGAATGATGAAATAATTAAAAGAAAATTACATTATTATGAGAAGAAATCTGAATTACGAGGACTTTTCTTTTTTCTTATTGTGCCTTTGTAGCACGTTTTTTAATACTGAACAAATAATACTCTTCAATTTAATCATTGTCATAGAAATTATATTCTTACCTTTAATAAGTCCAATGCATTTATAAATACTATTAACATCAGGAATTCCATTCATCGGATTCTTGCTCTCACATTTTTGCAGCCTCTCATCATTCATACATATTTCTGTCCTCTTTGTCAGCTAATAACCGACTAGAAATTGTTCATCATTGATAATTTTCAATTTTGTTCTAAATGTGTTACTTCTCATTTTACCTATTTTGGTTTTGTTTCCGATTTTCCAGAGCACAGATATTTAAATTATCGTTTTCATTTATTAATTCTTTGTACTATGTATAATCTAAGTTCTTTTGTAGTATGACTAGTGATAGTTAGATAGACTTAGTAACATGTTTCTCAATACGGTACCAAACATCATCATTCTGATAGATTATTTGGGAATACGAATGAATGTGTGGGAACACAATAGACCCTTGACAGTGCCAAACGTGAGGTGCCCCGAATACAATTATTTTCCACCGAAGAGATGTACAAGAAGTTAGGTAGTAACTAGAAACTATAACACCTAAAGGACTTCTTTTAATCTAAGAACCTACCATAAAGCTATAGCCGATGACATTAATCCAGTTTAAAAGGATTACTTTGCGTTAAAATTTTTAATACCGTTCGTAATGTCACTTCGATTTTACAAATTTCTGAAATCTAATTCTACGGAATTAGAATTTTTAATCTTTCGTTTTTTTTGCAAAAGTAAAATTATGTTTATACATTTGTATGATAATGCACAATTATTATTACCAATGTCCTTGCAATTTCTGGGCTTGTATAAGCATTTAAAAATGTTATATGAAATTGGACTTGGTAATTTATTATTGCTATCAAAGAAGTTAATTAGCGAAATATGGTGCATTTTTTCATGTTATAATAGACCGACTGAAAAATTAGATTAGGTGTTGTTGTGTCGTAAAACACATTATAAACAAATAAAGTATAAGATGGGATATAATTCCTCTCTCCGATAATGTGCAGTTTATAGTTTTCTGGGAAACAGTTGTATAAAAAAGTTCTAAATATTTTGGTTTTGTTTTGTTGGCAAAAAATACAGGGTCTTACAAATAAATCATAAATGTAATTAAAACTTATAAACGGGTAATTTAATCCTATAAGAAAGGTTTTTGCATCACTAATCGCGATTATGGGAAGATAGTTGAGTTTTAAGTATCATCATTTTAATAATAGAAACTACAGTATGATTCAAAACGATGCACACCACTTCAATTAGCTATATTTCCGGAACTATAAATTACATTTGATTATACACACATTAAGGTATGTAGGTGTTCAATGTGCTCCCCTTCGGCTGTATGGATAACATTTAGTCGGTAGCTGAATTCTTCCCACACTCGATAAAGAATGTGTTGCGTAACTGAGTTTATCGTAGCTGTGATACGGTTTCTTAGGGCACTTAAATTTGTTGGAAGACGTTTGAGATCACGAAACCTCGGTATCCAGAACTGAAGTCCCAGGTCTTCATTTCCCATGTGACCTATCCAATAGGTCTTATGTTACGTCATAGTTAAGCCGTTTATGAAATCACAACATAAACAGTCCTTCTAGCGGCACTGACAGGCCATTCACTGTTCGAGCTAAATGAAGTGTACTGCTTTACTGGCACTATTGCATTTGCCTCGGTGGCTTGTGTTTGACCGGTGTATCCTTGTCACGACATACCCCATTGTCGTGACGCATGCAAACGGCTGGGATATTTCGCAGTAAGTTTCGCGACGCATTAGCGATGAAAGCGGGTTTAGCATTCGGAGAGACGCTGATGACGCCTGGTAGGTAGAAACTCGAGTCCGTCTTTAATGCTTGTACCCCTTTCATTGCCTTTGCTAGTATGGTGAATCCAACAATAAACCATGCGCCTGCAATTGTTGTTGTCACTTTTGATGTTTCTTATTTTACATCATGGTTAAGCCGTTCCTGGAATCACAACATACTTTTGGCACTTTTGATGTATCCTGGGTTTTTGTCAGAGATGCAGTTTACGTACCGCCTTTTCTACTAATTTGAAAGACCTAAGAAACTGTATCACAGCTGCGATGTACTCAGTGACGCAACACATTCTTCAACTAATGTTGGACGAATTCAACTATCGTCTAGATGTTATTCATGCAGCCGAAGAGGAGCACATAGAATATCTATAAATTTAAAGTGTATATTATCAGATATATTTTACAGAAATCAAATACAACATATACTTTAGGAAATATATCCAATTGAAATTGTGTTTACATATTTGCATCAGCCTGTATAATAAATTTTCGACAAAAAGACATGGAATGTTCACAAGGTAGTTTTATTTCCTAGAAATTTTGCTGCGTTTATGTTAATCCTTACATGTGTATGTTACAGTCCGTAGTAGCAATGTGCATACATAGGTATTAAAATACAAAATAGGATACGGTGGCTTAAAATAGTAAAAAATAATGAGTGAATACATAGGTATTCACTCAAGGAAATGCATTTTAACAGACACGGTATACTTGGTATATGTTTAAATAATTCTATTTATGTCAAAAACATTAAAAATGTAATATTAAAAAAACGTACACCTAACTTCAGTAATGTAGGCCAATACGATACGCTAACAATGAATTAAACCTTTTCTACATTTCTTTTTTTTTTTCTTTGTCCCACATAATGGTACTAGAGTCGCTTACCCGTAGTATTTTGCTTTCAATACGCGCTTTCATATCTATGCTAAGACAACTGGTAAGAACATATTGGTACATAGGTATATTGGCGGACACACAATCCAGAACCAGTATATTTACAATCATCTGTTCGTGATTCTCCTGCACGGGAAAGAAGACTCGCACGCGAATGGTGATGGAACGAGACCAGTCTGGCCACATTCCCCATTCAAATTTCACGTCCTTAGTCAATGAACTTCTTGCTCGAGATACAATTTTTCTTATACGTCTCCGACGCGCTCGGGCAGGCAGCAGATAGTGGTAATTCAAACGCGCGCCACTAAAGTAAGTACATACATACAGTCGCTTTCACAGTTACGTTACACATTTTTTTCCGTAGCTCTCTAATATCTTTCGCAAATGTTGTTAACACTTTATACATACGTATGTGTGTATGTAGAAAAAAACTGAGGAAATGGTACAATGAGGCGAGCTGACTAACTAGTGGAGATCTATAATTTGGCTATTATAATGTTTACCTTTTCCAAACTGTTTCATTACACAAATTTTTTATTCGTGTTTGTTTTACTAAGTGCTCATGCGACAACTTTCGGATTATTTGCATAATCAATGCCTTTATTATTGCGATAAATGATCCTCGGGCTGTAAACATTATAGATACCTACATACATACAGGGCTTACTTACTTGGTGACTGTTTTCACTTATTGTCTGTACATCAAGAGCAGGAAAGAAGCATTTACATAATTTAAAGTTTAAGATGCAATTATCAAACAAATTATAGTGATGGTGTAAATATTTATGATGTATGTATGAAAATAGCTTTTGTTATTATCTTATTTTTAATTTGTCTCTGAAAGTTTTAGTCACCTAATTATCAACCGATAATTAAAAACCATTAATATCCCTAAGTAACATTCCAAATCACCCCAATTTTCTTAATTTCCATATTTTGATTCGATTGGTGAATGTAAACTGAGAGCAATCAAAAATTTTATCCATATTTGGGTACTGATATCAGCAATTCTAATGTACTCCTAGTAAAATATATCTACACGAATGAGGGGGTGGCCCGAAATCCAGAATAGGGTCGGTATCTTAGCCTCCCCTATTGCATTTGTGCGCCCCCCTGCTTTCAAAACAGTCTAACTGTCAGTGAAAGTTTTGATTGATTTGTGTTTTAGGTTTTTGTTGTAAGTCTCACTTGCGCACATCTCAATGGTATAGAACCCACCCTGAAAATTTGTTGCGTGTTGACCGGAGTTGTAATGTTTTTCAACTCTCGAATTACGACAGAATATTCCTGCGCCAGCGCACTGCTGTGTTTCCGATTCATCCGTAAACCAGCAGGTGTCTATTTGCGTCAGTTTGGTTTATCGCCATTGTTCCCTATTTGAAAAAGAGGCAGTGAAGAGCGAGTCGATCATGTGTAGTGCGTACATACATCACTTCAGTTAGCATTCCCAGCATACCGTCGGAGATAACCGGGTTCAGTAGCTTATTTGCCAATAACACATGAGTACGCGCCCATTGATTCGCTATGTGCCAGAAGCGAAATGTGGTTAATCTGGCCTCCCTTTCCCAAACAATATAATTTTACGGACTAAAGCATGGTATCGCGTGAGTTGGACGCAGCATATTCAACGTCGTCGACTATGAAACGCGTGACAATTCGACGCATACGACAATTCATATTGTAATGCAATTTGGCAATCCACCTTGTGGTGTTTTGTTAATGCATGTTACATGGAATGTGCGCGAGTTAGTGGCAGAAGATGTTCCCCGCACAAATAATGCCATAGAAGGGTGGCATAACAGTTTTTCATCGATACTACAAGTTGCTCGTCCATCTATGTGGAAGTTTATCAAAGCACTGAAAAAAGAAGATAGTTTAAATAGGCTGAAAATAGAGCAACTGATTACTGGAGATGAACAGCCCCGAAGGAAAATATATCGAGACACTGGAGAGCGATTACACAGAGTGCTAGCAGATTACGGTAGTAGACCAATTGTGGAATATCTGCGAAAACGAAAGCTTTGTTTGTTTCTGTCCACCGAATTCTAGTCGCTTCGAATTGTCCTCGCGTCAAGTTTTTACTACGTCCAACTTGTGCACGTCGAGTTTGTCGCGCCCAATTGACATGCGCCTAATTCTCTGCGTCGAATTGTCGTAGATCCCTAAAACGTTTATGTCTTAACATTTATCCCAAGAACTGTAAAATTGGCACTATGTTTACTTTCCTTGTGTGGAGATAAAGTGTTGGTTGCAAATGCATTTACCCTGTATACCTTACTAGTATTCTATTCTACTTTTGAGCATGCTGCATCACAAGGAAGGAGTATTAAGTAAATTTTTTGAAAGTTTGTGGTTTGACGGAGAAATATCCAATGGCATCTCCGCTTTACGTGTCACTAGTCCTTAGTGTTGCTGTAGAAGAGCTTCTGGACAGGTTTTAATTAACCTTCTGATGTTTGGTCCCTCTCTCTATAGATTTTCTATTCATTCAATCTGGTTCCCCTTAAGCCAATGATGGTATTTAGTATTTCTTCTGTTACAAATGGTATTGCAAGGTCTTGATGTAACATTTGATTGCTGATATACCATGGAACTTTGACAATCGTGCGCAGAGTTGTTGATAGGCCTTTATATATGAAGTTTATTTTTGTAGGTGTAACAAATTTCCACAGTTGAATGCCGCTTGATCAGACAGGTTTCAGCATTGATTTGTACAGAAGAATTTTGTTCCGATCGCGTAAATTGAATTTTCTTCTCATAAGGCAACACATACCTGAGTTCGAGGTCTAGCCGTTTTCGAGTTGTCTGGACATGTTAGTTGCCGATACCTATGAAAGCCTCAATATTTGACGTCAATTTTTACAGAAATAGGAGTTTCATTGAAGTATAAAGTGGGGCAAATATTAGTTGTTCTAGTAAAAGTTACCTGGGGCGATTTAGTCTGGTTTATGCTAAAAATGAAGATAAAAATTTGAATATATTGCTCTGAAATTATCTTGTGGTAAAGAGATAGTAGATGACCCACATAAACATTATTTTCAAAGCAATTCAATATTTTATTGGTTGTAAAATTCCTGAGATAAAGTAGCTATCAGTGCCTGCTATACAATTTGTTTTAACATTGGTTGGAACCAATGTTTATTGCTAGCACATTTCTCTTATTTTAATTATCGAGCAGTGACCTGGTTTATGCCAAACATATAGTGCGGCAATTATTTATCTGTATCCCATTTCGGAAATTGGAGAAGCGCCCAATTTAATTCAATCAATTCTGGTGATAAATAAAGCAACAGTAAGATTGAAAAATTGGTTTGATAACCGGTGTACCTGTGGTGTATACATTTTATTAGCAGATTTAAATAAACAGTATCATTAATAAAAGAGGGAAGAAGCTATTGGGGGTATATAAAACCACAATACTAACAGGACTACGGGAAACCTCAATGATTTCTTCTGAAATAGTGTAGAATGGTTTTTAAATTTTTGCCTAACATTTCGAGAACCGACGTTTCTTGCCTCGCTATCACGCATTTCTTAAAAATGCTTAATATTTTACTTCAAATTACCCCTAAATCTTGGCACTAATATAATTTTAACCTAGTATTTAACATTTTGTCGTGGCAGCAAACCAACACATTATCGGTATAATTCCCACTGTAACTAGCCATCAGTTAACGCATAAATTCCAGTATGTAACCTACGGCTGTTCGTTAACTAGAAAAAATAGCGCCATTCGTTATTAATTAAATCAGTAACACTAACAATAAGTTCCCAATTATAATTCCGTTGGCACTCCAGACTTTGATAAATCGGCCACAATCAATTAGAATTCTTTCACTCAGAGCAATTGATTCGAATGTGCAAGCATATGTATGCATGTATATAAATTCGGTTGTGACCTATTACGATTCATTGGAAACCGTTTAATAGAAGAATTTGGGTTAATGGCTTAATATTTATTCCGTATAATGTCGGTGTGTGATTTCTCAAAATACAAAACCGGTCCTAAACGGCGCAAAAGCACTGCTATCGCCAATTAGATTAGCGAATATATTAAGCACCCAGTAACAGGTCTGTGATAATATGTTTCACGTTGGATTATGTGGGGTCATTTGCATATATAATGTAAGAAACGTATGAATTCTCAATCGACGCGGAGGTAAAAGGACTTTTGAAATTGAACACGCCGTTTATCAGTGATACGATATATTTTTTCTATTAAAAATTTATTACTCTACTGTTTAGAAATGTGGCGAAAACATGAGCGTTGATAGCAAACTGTAAGCGTTTTAGAATGGTTTATCGAAAGTTGCATAAAAATATTATGCAACATGGTATTTGCTGTAAACAAAAACTATAAAATTACCAACACGTTATAAACCAATGCTAAATTGCTCTGCCAAGTTGAAACGGTCAAAACGTCCACACCTTCAGCAATAGATATTCGCAGAAAGGTCAACATATCTGCCGGCGACAAGAAACGTTTACTTTAACGTATCCAATGAAGTTGTGAGTAGTTTGAGACGGCACAGCTGAAATCTGCTATCGACGTGCGGTAACAGACATATAGAGTATATAAAAAAATTGCTTGCATATCACTGATCGAACTTTCATGCTTAAGATATTTCTACTTTCAAATTGACTAATATTGGCAAGTGCTTACCTCACTTTCTTGGATGTTGAGATAGTGAATAAGTATCAGTGCCCATTGGTAAAAGTTGATTAAATTAATTGCAAAGTACGAATACGAAAGTTTGACGCAACTTATAACGCATTAAGGTATTTTGCAGAACTATGAGCGGAGGAAATACCCCTGGGAAATTAATTATGTCACACTTTCTAATTATTGGGTGTACCCGAATGCTAACGATATGTTACACTTTATAATACAACGAATATTTGTGAGAATATTGCATCACAATTTGTTCTATCTTAGATTTTTGCATAATATCTTGTTCCTTCAGTTCTTGGTGGATGTTGAATATTATCGGATGCTTTCTTATTCTTGTCGATAGAAAAGTAATTAATATCGGCCTATCACATGTATATGTTGCCAATCTTGGCATAATATTTATTCTTTCATAATATAAAGCATGAATCTCTAACTGAACTAACTAACTAAAATATTGTGTAAATCATAATTTTGAAATTAGGTTCCTAATATCGGATAGATAGTGTCCCTATGTGGCACATGTCCGATATTGGGAGCGTGAAAGGAAACTCAAGATTTTTATTTTAGAAGTTTCAGTAATTTTAAAAACGAGCCACAAAATGATTTAAATATTTGGATTCACGTTAAAAAAAGAGAAAACCAATCATCTAAACAAATATCGCATCAATTCCTGCTCATTCTTCGTGACACCAAGAATAACAACAGCTACATCTTATCCATACCTCGTACCTTGGGTCTCTCGAGTAATGTTTTGTGCAGTATAGGCCATCGGCGTCTTCTCCATCTCCATCTCCATCCATATCATCACCATCATTCTGTTAGTCCAAAAAACCGTCTCTCCATATCAAGACAATATGTAACTAATGTATTTTCCTGTTCATCTATTAACGCAGGTTTTCGTTATAGCTTTACTGCTGTTAGTATATCTAATGCTTTGTCTGATTTTACGTAATCAACAAGATTACTTCGTGGCACCCCAAATATTCTTGACGCTCTTAAGTACCCATTTCCTTCCCTTATACCGCGTTTAACGCTAGCTCCGTTGGCTTTTTATCCCAGCTTTTTTAATTTTGATTTATTTTCTTCTTTGTCCATCCAAAGGGAACATAAACATTGCGCTATAATTCCTATGCACGCCACTGGTTCCTAATATCGAATATACGATATTAGGAACCGTTATTGTCCGATATTGCGGCACATAACCTCAATAAATTTAGCTTCATTTTTATAAAGATAAAAACACAATACCCATAAATTTATATATTGCAATGATGTTTTTACAACATCTTGCCGTTCCATTTTGATTGATTGTAAGAGTTTGTAAGCCAGGAAGC